>MU122329.1:28556-95607 GCA_014904905.1 Wilcoxina mikolae CBS 423.85
TGGAGTCCCTAGACTGTATAGTTATCCCCATAGTAAAGTCCCGCTTCTCGAACTCTGGCGTGTGCCTGCCGGAGAGTGTAGAGGCGTACCCGCTCTAGCCGGCTGTCCCACATTGCTGATAAGGTGAAGTAATTCTGGTCGAAATGATCATGCACGGCTGACCCGAAAATCTCCGCAATGGCGTGATCATGCTTCATCAACTCATGACGTCCCTAACTATCGGGGGCCTAGGCGTACAGTAGCATACCACCCTAAGTGTTCGGGTCTGATGAATCCGCCAGCTAAGTGTTGTGACTATCGCTGTTCGATCGAGAAGGTGTACTGCCCACGTGCGGGTTAATCATTCCGCTTTACCAGGGCTCGGTATTGGATAAGCGTGTGTCGGGCAAGACTTTGTCGCTCAAAGGATGGGATAGCTGCGGGTGTGACATCGATCAACCATAGTGACAGGTGGCCGAACGCAGATTGCCATGGATATCCTTCGTACCTCATACACCTGCTAAGGGAAAACCCCTAACACATCTGAACCTCTGCCTGCAGGTTTTGGTGGGGTGCTAATGACGACAATCGTATGCTTAGCAGGGATTAGGGACGGGAACTGAATCACTTTGTGGGATGAAAACAATTTTGTCAGGTGAAGTGACGTAGTTGTTTGTCTGTTTCAAGACTAGTCCTATCAAGCCCACATGTCATATGGCACAGAGTCTCATCTCACTGCAGGTGTGTGCAACTTGAACCTTCGGTAGCTGTCCTTGCCCTTGAATCAGTGCTCCTCACCATTCACCATATACTTGTCACACCCCATCTACCATTCACCATACACTCGTCGCACCCCATCTACCATTCACTCGTCGCACCCCATCTACCATTCACCGAAAAACTTGTTGTGCCCCAATCTACCGGAGATACTGTAACAACGGTTACCAGTATGAGTCGCCGGGCAAACCAGTTCTTACGATTACGATGCACACTATGTGGAAAGCGGATCCACAACTCCACTGGTCTTGCTCAATATTATCGCAACGATCACCCAGAGGCGTTTCATGACATGGGAGAGGTAATGGAATGACTTGGAACAGAACCAAATTGGAGATCTAGTAAGTAGCTAGATGAGCAAAGCAAGAAGTAAACAAATGCAGGAGAACCTGACAGTACCCAAAGGTTCATACCAGTCACGCATACCTCCGAGAGTACTCCCATACCCTAGCTACCAGAGAAATACGACGTCACATTTGTAACTGCGAGGAATGTCACCCACGCAGAAGTGTATGGAGAGGCTGCAGGTGGGCAAGTAGTGGGAGACGCTACGAGCCTCTACAACAAACACCGGAAACTGAATTGAAATCCGTGGTACCTATTTGCAAATGTGTTCGATTATCAATAAGCCCGTGCACTAGGTATACAAAGCAAAACCTGGGTAAACGACTATCTGCAGTGCAGCCTGGACGATTTCCGTACGACTTCGTTCCAGACAGCATCTTCGCTCTGGGAGCTGCTGAGGTGCCTTCACTTCGGACTGGAAGCAGAGAATTGGCTTCAGGCGCCTGGGAAATATGGCAACATATACTGCAGGAACATTCCAAGTATATCCAGTTTTTTTTGGGGTATTTACTGTTTGCAGAGTACCTAGATTTCGCTCCGGTCCAGCTGTACGATTCGGCTGATCATCGAATCTATAGTGAGATGAACTCAGGAGAGTGGTGGTGGGAAACTCAGGAGCAACTACGACAGTGCGACAATTGTGCCAGTAATCTTCGCCTCGGACAAAACCCATCTCACGAATTTCTCTGGTGACAAGAGTGCCTGGCCGCTATATATGAGTATCAGAAATATTCAGAAAGATGTTCGTCGTACAGCATCAAGGCACGCCTGGATTCTGGTGGGATTCATTCCAGTTCCACCGAAAGGTGCAACTGATATAGACTCTTCATGGTACCATGCGATCCATACCATCCTGAAACCACATAGAGAAGTCGATATCTGTGGCACTGGTTACAAGTAGGATTGCACCGACGGTTTTAAATGTACCTTCTACCCATTGCTAGCAGCATAGATTGGAGACTGTCTGGAGATCGCGATGATCACGAAGATAGTCGGAGGAGTATGCCCTGTGTGTGAAGTACCGAAGGGACCTGAGATGGGCCATGGCAAAGGAGTTCGCAACTGGGAGCCTCAATGCACGTCACGCTATCAGGTGTACCTGAAGGAGAATCGACTTGATGAATTCAGAGAGGTACATCTGCAACCCACTTTGAATCTCTTCTGGATTTATCCTCTGTGCAACGTCTATCGCCTTTGGCAGCCAGATGCACTTGACCAACTCTATTTGGAGATTGTGAAAGATCTCTTCAACTGGCTTTTGGAGTACCTCACCGATCGAGGCTTGAAAGCTGAATTCGATGTCCATTTCACCTCAGTTCCACACTATCCGAACATGTTCCGTTTCTCTAAACCTTTTAATGCTCTCAACAATGGATCCTGCCATGGCAAGGAAATCTGAGAAATGCTCAGGAGTCTATCTGCAATATATGCTCCCCTGCTTTCCAGCAACGTTGCAGGGAAAACAATCTCAGAAAGTGGATCTGATACAGAGGTTATGAAACTGATTCGGGTACTGATTGGATTTTCTTTACTAGCCAGCCAGCGAACACACTCGGATATCTTATTGAAATACCTCGAAGAAGCTCTCGAAAACCTTTAAAAGTGCAAACAAATCTTCACTCCTCAATGTGCTACTGAGGCTCGGACAAGACGTTTAGAAAGCAACTTCCAAGTACAGGCAGCAAAACTTAAAGAGGTGGCAATGGAGAAGATAGAGAGAGAGCTTCATAGGGAGATTTATGGTATCACAACTGGGCATCGGAGAACATTTGAGGTGCGTCTGAAAGAAGAGCAGCTGCGCGCCACTACCTGGAATGCAGAGGAGCGGGCGACAACAATGGTACAACTCGAAGCAGAGCTCTACGAAGCATCTACAGACCAGTTTGCCCGGTTTGGTCAGTTATTTAAAGATACTCAGGACTGTCTGAAACTCGAGCTGCATCTCCAAGCTAGCCGTAGACTGACAAGCAAGTTTGCTCGAGAACTTGAACGAGAACGTCATGCCATCATGACTGCCATGTTCGGTGCATCGAATGTCACTGTTGCTGCAAAGCGGGAGTTCGAGCGGCACCTGTTGGAAGCTGAGAAAGCAGCAATACATTGGTCAGAGGAGCACCAACAAGAGGTTACCTGGCATCTGAAGATAGAGATTTATGGGGCAAGCCAGACAGCTCAAGCTGCTTTTCGTCATGCCATGATGGAGAAGTGCCTGAAGTATGATCAGGAATGGGACTCAAGGAAAGGTTCGAATTTACGGAAGCAGCTAACGCTGCAATTCTATCACTTCGGAAAACCAAAAATATACCTCCTCTGTCATTACCTTGAGTTCATCACCAGGATGGGTACTCCTGATAATTTTTCAACTGAGATCTCAGAACTGTTGCACATTTTGAATGTCAAGGAAGCGTACTGTACCAGCAATGGGATCAACTTTATGCTACAGCTTCTTCAGCACAATGATCACTATACTGCAATGGACTACATGGAACAGACTCTATGGTGGCTTGCTTTGTACGGATGGTACATCGAGGAGAGTGCAGTAGTCCTTAACATGATGATGGGTTGAGAGAAATGGCAAATGACCAGGTGCGCTCGGCAGAAAAGGATCCTTGCTGGCGAATCTGAACCTTTGATTCGACCCAGTACACAACCTCTGTGGCAGTTTAAACTTTCCACTATCTGTGTACCTTCACTGTCTTTCAAGCGGATAACTAGCTGAAGCTGCTGAAACCTTCAACATTCCGACATTGCCACCACCTGTCAGGCAGCATCTGCATGAGATCTGGGGCCGTGATGCGGTCAGTGTGATCTGGGACTACGGAAATGAGTTCAAGGAAGATGTAACCTTACTGCCTCACAATAAGGTCGCTTTCTACACGTCGGAATTTCATAACCCTCAGCAGATGAACCGGATACTGCTCGACTGCAGCATTGAGGGTACGTCAGATGGTGAGACGCACAGGTGGCCACTGCAGGTGATATGGATGCACCTGGGCGAAAATACGGATGATGGACTCCGCAGACGTCTACCCACATTTTCCATTCTATACTTCACCTTTTCACCACCGACCAGGACTTCACTGTTAAGTGGGATGATTGTGAGGACTGGCGGCCGGCTGTGACAGCAGCACCCTTATTTCCTTTCATCCCTTCAATCCTGGGTTGATAGACCATCACCGCTGAAGTTGGCCATTGTTGTCAGTACATATTTCGAGCATCATTTAGGGTACCCATAAGAAGTGAATGGGTTCATCACAGTGGTAAAGGAACACCACATGTTATTGCCATGGAGAAAATTGAAGGGCCGTGCCACTTGGTCCCAGAGATCCGGACAGCGACAGGGAACAGTTCGGTATGGATTGTAAATAATCATGTATATTTGGATACGTACTGGGATGTATATTAAGACAAAACACATATGGACGAAAGGTTTGAAGCCACCCCTGCCATTTATCCAAACGAATGAGAGGAGTCTCATGCAGGGGTGCGCTCGAAATCCAGCTTGTATATATAGACCATATATTAGTGTAATGAGATCTAGAGATGTCTATTTATACAAATCTCTTGTGACGATGCTTGAAGTAGCAGTAATGAATTGACAGCATGATCTACGAATAGAGTCACATATGATGCCAATTGGCCATGAGGGCTGCGGAGTATCAGGGAGACATGCGGAGCAGAGTACGTAAACGAGCAAGTTGGTGGACCTCCCAGGAAGTGGTAGGAATGCTGTGAGATGCTCCTGTGCAATTGTGGAAAGTTCACAGGTGCACTGGGAGCTGCCTGGAGCGTGTCGGAGCATAGTAAAATGATACGGGAGGGTTTGGGAGCCTCCTGAGCCCCAAGGAGGATTCCGGAAGGTGGGTTTGAGGCCAAGGAGTAAATTTCATTTTCCTGATGTTGAGGTGAAGGGCTCCGGTACACCACACATCCTCCTTCCCCTCCACCTGGAGCTGAAGGGCCCCGGTACACCCCACATCCTCATCCCCCACCACCAAGACTACCATTTGCACCAGGCTCATGATCCATAAACCCTCTCCCACCTCTGATACACGCCACATTGCCTTAACCACTCCCCGCACAGCCGGGAGTACCAGGAGCACTGATGTCTAGACCGGAAACTGCCACATCTGAAGAGACCAGTGAGACTAAGACAGTGCAGCCCCTGGACAATAGAGATGGACCAAAGTGCTACCTAAACTGTCGCCATGGACCCGAACTTCTAATATCCCTATCGGTCAACTCAGGTGGCACATCACTCTCGGTCAATAACAGGGTCAGACAGTCACAGCCGATATTGTTCCACCTGATGGAACTGGAAATGGAAAAAAGCCGCCCACTGTCACTGGGGCTAAGGTCACCACTGGGCAACTCATAGTTAAGATGGACCAAGTTAAAAAGGGGTCCAAGGAAAGTGACACACCTGGGAAAAGCGACATCTCCAAGTTTGAGAATCATGTCCAGCACAAATAGCTGATTCTTCGGCACACTCAATACGTGATTAGACCATTCCGCTTCAGGACAAGGCAGATCGGACTGTGTACCGGATTCGAACTTTGGGAAGCAGCTATCTCAGATTTCATCCAGTGTTATGAGGAGTTCCTACCTCTTGACTGATTTGATGATTCCGAGAGTATCAGGCACGACTTGATTCACTCTTTCATCCGAAATCTCTGCAACTGCCTGCAAGAGACAGCCACTGGGACCGTGAAAGGTGACAAAAAGAAAGGGAAGGGAGGTGGTGGAGAGTACAAGGCAGGGAGTAGCAGTGCTGAACGCCCTCTCTAACAGCCAAACATTGAGGTGCCCGATATCTAAAACAAGTTGTTTGTGGTATGGGTGGGACGAGATGCCACTTCTGGATCTTTATTGAGGTCATTTCAAGGACTTGAAGAATATTCTCAACTGCTGAAGTGGATTGCTAAGGTAACACCGAAGGGCCCATTCACTGTCCAGACCGTATATCGCTGTCAGTTGAGTGAAGAAGCTGCTCAAACCCCCAGAATTATGGTTGGGAAGGAGTTTCGTGGCGGTGTTTGGAATCAGGAAACATGCAATGGGGAGGTCCAGAACTTCCATGCCGTGGCACCTGGGGCAGCGACTCCGCTCCTTGAGGCGAACCTGTGGAATGAAGATGCAGAGGATATACCTCAGAACGTTCAATTAGTGGAGGAGCCCAAGAAAAGCAATAATGGTGGTTAGTAAGTTAGGAGCACCTGAAGTGATGAATAAAGTTCTGAGCTAACTGGAATTCCTTGTTGAGAGCACTCCCATAAACACCCAAAACAAAGTCTCACAGAATCTCCGGTGAACCACCTGATACACCCAACTAAAGGAGGACTCCAGCCCAGCTAGATGACTACGCCGATTTATCTGTGCCACTGACTCCAAGTACTCTTGCTGCCCTGGTGAAGGAAATTAAGAGTACCAACGTTCTAGACATCGATTTACAATTCACCAAAGAGCTGATCGAGCCTCAAGGTGATGAGCCAGGGCAAGTTTGGAATGATGCACTCATGGCCACTATCAATAACAGCTTTGAGTATGAGTGTCTTGAAAAGGCAGTTGCATTACTCGGTACTATACCACATGGAGATTCACCTGCGGATACCATTTGAGGGCCAAAGTACACCTTGAAGCAATTTCCAGAAGTAAGATTTCTTGCACATCAGATCTGAGTGATTTGGTTCATTGTGCGGAGATGGATCTTCAATGTAGACCTTCCTGGGATACTCCTGGCTAATGAAAAGGGACTTGGAAAGATGTTCACCATCTTGGCTGCGGCTCTTTATGTCAAGTCAATTATGGAGGATGTGACCAATCACCATGAGATACAACTACTGGTGCTCTTTGACCTCTCACTTGGCGGATAGTATCAGGCGGTGGAAATGGGCTTCTCAACTCTCAGTGCTGTCCAGAAGCAATGGTACTCTTGCACTCACACTAACCCTGTTCCTCATCGTCTTCTCCAGTTACTTGATGATAATCAGACAACTGACCTCCCACCATGAAATCCAGTACTCTGTATGGTACTCCCAAGTATCCAGATGACATTCATCGGTGCAATCAATACCAACACGAAAGGGACTCTGTTTTCGGTATGCAATATCTACGCAGTGGATACTGGCGACCTGACTCATGTACACCTCAATGTCTGTTTTGAATATCCCAAAAGACAGTGGAACATCTACATGATCACCTACGATACATTCACAAGCCAGGTGCAAAGAAATGAGAACGACAGACTTCGCCAGGTTACGAACTGCCAGTAATCGTGGGGAATCTTCAATGAGACATACCGCTTCAAAGAGCCAAAGTCCAAGGTTTGGTCCGTTGCATCTGAAGTGCAAATTTGTTTCACAGTACACGTTACAGCGATGTCGGCCGACCACTTACTGACGGACTGGAGAAACACAACTCGGTGGCTGTTCAGAATTTCAGATGCACCTGAGAATGAGCGAGCAGTAGAATAATATGGTGTCGAGGCTTTGTTGTCGGCGATCAACACCCTTCAAACCACCTTCACCAAGGGAAGTTCCTCTGAAACTCAGCAGGTACATGCCTCTGTGAAAACTGAAGTCGCTCTCCCAAGGACAATCCGCCGATGGGCAGTCACGGCTGGCTTCAGGTGCACCCCTGGTTTACATTCCATCGGACGATTTACATCCAGTCATGCTGGAGTGGTCTCAAGAAGAACAGAAGCAGCTTGGTGATGTTGTCACCCGACTCAAGAGGTAGAAGCTTGAAGGCAAGTATGGAGTCACCTGGCAGATTCATCGTTGGCAGCTTGCTTGCTTTTCGCAACCATTGGAGCAAAATAGTCATCGTTTTGCCGATGGCAGTTGAAAGGAAGAGTGGGATGCCAGCAGTTTTGTGGAGGGACCGATTTTCAGATGTCTTGGGGAATCATTCCTCCCTGGGTTGATCAGCAGTTCAGTAACTGTTCTAGAGATGGATGACCAGCACAGTACAGGATCTCCTGTCCTTTCACCGCTTCCTCAGAAGGCTCTACATTTTTGTCCTTTGCCTGACCAGGTTCACTATCTTGCATGGTGGATTCATCCCCATTTCAACCAAGATATCCATATCATTCGCATGGCCTCCGAAGATTCTGCCGACAGGCACAGCGAAGTTATGAGGGATTTCCAGAATTCCCCCTGGTATTTCGTTTTCATTACCACCACCAAGATTGGCAGTACTGAGCTCAATCTCATTTCTGCTAATCATGCAGTGATTGTTCAGAAGCCTTGGATTTTCAACAAGCAGCGGCAAGCTTTTGGACAGATTGTATGACTGGGTCATATGTGTAAGCCTCATAACTGGCTAGTATTGGCAACGAAGCGGATCGGTTCGTCACGGATCGAACCATGATGGGGTTCGATCCGGATTCGATCCGAGATTTGGGCGGAGTTCCGAGGTTTGTACAAACCGGTTCACGAACCATCTATCTTCGAGCGATAATAGGTAAACGAGTTCTTGTCCGATCGGCTCGATGTTTAGCGCATCTTGTAGCGGGAGAAGTTAGCTACAAGATGCGCTAAAATTTGAGCCGATCGGACAAGAACTCGTTTACTTATTGTTGTTCGCAGTTGTAGGTCGAAATGGTGGGGTTTGAGGCGAAAGGCTTGGCAAGGATCCGGTTCGCGCGGACCAAATCGGTTCGTCAATTGTACGAACCCCGGGCGGTTCGTTGCCAACACTATACCTGGCTTGTCAACACTGGTCCAAACGGCTTCGATGATAGAGTGACTGCACTCCATATAGTCAATAGTACTACTCAGCCAAGTATTTTGCATGGACTGATGAATCGTCCGATGATAAGCAAGGAGGACATCTACAACATTCTCAAAATACGTATTGAGGAGACTGTCATTCAGGCTGGAATGTTGTCGCAATTGCAATAGCTGCTCGGATGTTTCTAGATGTGCTTGGGTTTGGATTTTCATTGATGGGTCATTTTGAATGTTTTTTTGATTTGCTGGGGTGCATCTGGGAGTATTTGTTGTGGTTAAAAGGTCTAGATACACTTGGGTTTGAGATTTCATTGATGGGTCATTTAGAATGTTTTTTTGATTTGCTTGGGTGCATCTGAGAGTATTTGTTGTGGTTAAAAGGTCTAGATACGCTTGGGTTTGAGATTTTATTGATGGGTCATTTAGTATGCCTTTTTGATTTGCTGGGGTGAATCAGGGAGTAATTTTTGTGGTTGTACCGAGTTTAGGTAGGGGTATGTTTTCGGCTGTTACTGGGTTTCCCTTCAAAATGGGCAAGATTTTCGGTATCTCTATTATATCTTATGTGTTACTAGGTCTAGATATTAGAGAATCGATGGCTTTGGATTACGGTATATATCCACTTGATATCACGTGAGAAACAGAATGCAGTTGTGAAGAATTACTTATGGTGGTGGTCGAGGGTGAGAGAGCCCAGTGGTTGAGCTGTCAGGTGAAACATGCTTGTCCAAAATCAGAAATAGAAAGTGAAGGTACGGACTATACGGTTCAGATCATACTCGAAATAGTAATACATTCAATCCTAATTTCCCACGCTAACTCCAGTACATCTACCATACACCGAGCCTAAGCTCAGCCGACGCTTTCAACTTCCAAAGTCGAATTAGCAATGTTTCATTAGTACGCTCAGCCCATTCAAGCTTTCACGACAGACTAAGCTCCAACTCAAAGCTTCCAGAGTATACAAAGATCGAGTGAGAATAGATGCTTAGGTTCAACATCATACCAGCTGATAGTCTCTCAATGTTTCCGAATGTGAGTTAGGTATATCTTGGAGCATTGCCCTGACAACAGCCAACATAACATGATGTTTTTGTCCCTTCTGCTCCATTCTATCTCGTCCCTTTTTATCATCTCTGCACACCTGCAGCTTAACCCGCCTGCCTGCCATTCAAATCATAACAGCTCCACCTGAAGTAAAGTCCCTATTCTATCTACCATTCGGTGAAAGCTTTCCCCCACCAGATCGTGTCTCCAGGTAAACTGACTGTATATGGATAGACACGATTTACACTATAGAAGATACTATGTGCATTCAGCTG
This sequence comes from Wilcoxina mikolae CBS 423.85, assembly GCA_014904905.1. Classification (NCBI taxonomy): domain Eukaryota; kingdom Fungi; phylum Ascomycota; class Pezizomycetes; order Pezizales; family Pyronemataceae; genus Wilcoxina; species Wilcoxina mikolae. The sequence continues at coordinate 38,713 of MU122329.1, forward strand.
AAGATTGCATAGAGCTGCGGCACTTTACTGCATAAGTTCGATCACTGTGAGTTCTCAATTTTGAGCTCAGAAACTGTACAAGGGGTGCATCTCGGATTCCGATGCTGTCCCACGACATGGAATGCGACTTTGCCCAGCACGATCACCACAGCAGTGGGATCCTGAAGCAGCACATCCTGCAGATTGATAGAGAGGACTATCGACCGCTAACTAAGATGAGTCATTCCGGTTCGCCTATTAGATATCAGGATAGTCGAACCAAGCCTGCCGACTTTGTACTGCTAATGCTCGAACATGTTGAGCTACTGGTAACTGAGTGCAGTAACACAAAAACCAGTGCTATCGTGCAACAAAAATGAAAACGAAAGCGTCAATCGTTCAAGTGCAGCTATTCTTATGGCAGGGTATTAGACACATTCGAGTACCATTGAAGGCAAGAGATTTCCTGGGACAATGTTGAAGCCAAAACGGAATGCTAAGAACCGTTATCCCAAGAGTAAGAATACCAGTAGCTCTTGCATATCCAGACCAATCTGCGTGGTTGGTTGGCTATGATAACAGGCAACAAAGCAGATAACAGCAGCTCAGGCACTCCCTAAAACTCTGATGCAGAGCATGGGCTTGTGTCTAGCTCAATCATGTTGGAGTCTGAATCAAGCCACCTGACAATGCAGGAACTCCAGAAAACTCTGGTGCAGAGCATGGGCTTGTATCTAGCTCAACTATATCTGAGTCTGAATCTAGCCACCTTACAATGGTAAGCAGTTCTGAAGCCCAAATACCGATTCGTCTCACTAACAGATCCCTGATCTCAGTGTACAGATTAGCAGGTCAGGTACCTCTCAACTTCAGTGGGAATGAACAGGTTATCCTCTTCAATGCGAACCACTGTATCACCTTCTGTTTCCTATAAGAAAAAAGAGGTTCTCATGGTGCACCTGAGCTTGATTCGAACCTCTTCTTCTCAAATCACATTTAGATATATTCTCATCACAAATGGCCTCACAACATCCTAATCTTACCGCTTCTCAAGAGCACGATTGGGAGAACTCAGTAAGAACGGCCAGTCAAAAAGATTATCTACATGTTCCCAGACATGTAAGGTCAGATAAATCTCTAATTTGTATCAAGCTAACCTTCAGGGCCATCAGAATGAACTGGACAATGTCAAAGAGGACAATGATGAACACTGAAAGCATGACAATTCATCCACCACCAGTTCAGATGATGATGATGACGAGCTACTGTCAACTCATGAACGGAATAGATGCAGTCACAACACAGACTCAAAAGGCCCGAAAAGGGGTCACTCAGATACCATCCAGGTGACTGACCGACTCCAAAGAAAGAAATACAAATAAAACCTCGGGAGTACTGATGGAGACCATTCTCGGTTGTCGACGCGCTCGCAATCACCTCAAGACACTCCTTCTCGATCTCCTAGCCAAGATACGACGTTCCACATTCCAGTGATACATGCAAGATGGCGGCCTGCAAGGAGTCAGGATCTCTCAGCTGCCCCTCCACCTATTGAAGGTGTATTGAGGACGAAGAGCAATAAGGATAGCAAGGTGCCACTCCATAACAAAGCAGCTTTCGATTTAGCAAAGGACTTCTTGAGATCTGTTCAGTATACTGAAAACCCCTGGCTGCCCTCTCAAGAGGACGAATTGGACATTTGAGATAAGGCATGGAATGAAGACTTTGATGCCACGACCATCCAGCAGAGAGCTGTTGACGCACTCAACGGCACACAATACATGCGGGAGCATCCCAGTGGATACAGTGAGCACATCGGTGTCCTGACACGTGAAATTGTAAGTTTTCCAAGTATTCTCTGTGATCCAAAGTTTGATAATACTAATTATCAATGTCATACAGTTGCAAGGGAAAATCAGTGGTATGCGGAGTCGACAAGTCACTACAGTGAAGCTTATGGTGACTGCACTGTACTCGTTGATGATAGAAGAGAAGCTTCTATCGTTGTCTACAGCAGGTAGCCGCTTTGCTGAATGATGAGTCTTGGATTGGAAAATGGGAGAATCTCCCGAACAGTACGAAGAAAATCCGGTGGTTTGCGAGAAGCGAGCCTGCCATGCCGATCTTTGCTCACTTCTTCGCATCCGATATCTATCTTGGCAGATAAGAGTATTGCAACAGATTTTGGGGCAAGCGAATGACTCCCAAATTGATTTGCTTGGCTGCGACCACACTTATTTGTACCTTGAAGGACTATGAGAAAGGAATGAAGAGCGAACCCTCTTGGGACCTCCACAGGGAGATATTCAGCCATCAGTGTACCCCCTCAATCCTATAATAAATGGATACTAGCATTTGATATAGCCTTGTATGAGAGATGCCGGAGACACTGGAATTCTATTGGTCCTGATCGCCAGATAGCCATCATTCAGCATATGGATAGCTATATGGATGCAAGAATTGCAAGCTCTACCGAGCACTCAACCCGTTATGTAGCACCAGATGCAGCAGGGGAGGAAAAGGAGGACCTGGCAGCTGTGTTCAAGTGAGATTTTGTTTCTCAGAGTTTGTGTTCTCAGGGTTTATTTTTCTCGAGTGATATGTTTCTCGGAGTTTGTGTTTCTCGGGCATTGTTCTTCTTGAAGATTGTGTAACTCGGGCAGTGTATTTCTCAGGGGTTGGGTTTCTCAGTGGTTGTGTTTCTCGGGGGTTGTGTTTCTCAGGGTTGTGTTTCTTTTATCAAGGTCATATCCAGGTGCTGCTGGGATACAACTTAGATATATCTCGTTTTAGTTGATAGTGGCAGGTTGCAATAGATGAATGCTAAAGATGTATGGGATGCTACTGGCCCATCTGAAAATGGGTGACACACTATGATTCCATCTTTTATTGATTTATTTATTTATTTATTTATCATACAGCATGCAGTCCACAGGCTATAGCCAGTGAAATACAAACAAATAACCATGAACAAGCACAACAAATAAAACAGAACAAAGGAAAAATGAAAAACCCCTGGCTAGGTAGCACCACTCCGTAGCCTCATGTCACTCCTGCTCTAGTTACAAAGAAATATTCAAGAAATCATAGTAGTCTGTAACAAACGTTGTACAATAGTGAAAGATCTGACAGTTTCGTTCTGCCTGGTCCTGTATATCAAGCGGGTTCTCCCTCTGGAGTTTACCCTCCTCCACCCTTTTCCTTTCTCCTTCGCTCATTGTATCCCACCACACCTCCCCTTTCTGATTCCCCCTCATGCCCCTCCTCATCCTCTCCACTCTTACTCTGATGTTCCTCCACATCATTGTTGACAGTTTACTGACCTACAATCCGATTATCACCCTGCTCAAGGTGTTCATTATCACGTAATTGGCCCAGATACCACCTTTGTGTTGCTATGTGTGGGTCGTGCAGATAACATTTCAAAGGTTGCATTGCCAGTGCTTTGTCGGTATATAGAAGATACTTCCAGGAATATCGAGGGTAAACCACTCCAATATCTTTTAGCATTCTTTGTCTTTCGCATTGATATAAGGGGTATCTCAAACGAAGATTTTCTGGTGACTGGGAACCTCCATTGCGACATGGGTGGTAGTGGGAGTCAACAGAGTTCGTTGGTATTTTGTATAGGTAACTGCAGAAGTAACCATGGCCTGTTCGTAATTGTGTGACGGTTGAGGTACACTGGTGGTTACCACTGGTATAGATGTGGTCAGGATTGGTACAGAAAGTTCCAATATAGTTCTTTTTCTTTGCTGAGTGTCATATCCACCACTCGTACCATTCCTGCATTTTAGCTGCTCGGGTTACCCTCTTGAGGTAGGATAAGGAGGAATGATAGTAGGTAGGTAGTTTTCCGAGAGTGGCCTTTTGTGCCAAATTGTCAGCAAGTTCGTTTCCAGGTATATCTGTATGGCCAGGAACCTATTGTACTGTGATCGTAGTCTTGAGTGCATGGAGGTTGTTGGAGATATTGGAGAGTACCAGGGAAGTGGACTGTCCAGGGCCAGGTTTGAAAGTATTGAGACGTTGTATGGCAGCTTGATTGTCTGTCAAGATCCATATGGATCTTTTAGTAAGGTTATTAAGTTGACATATCTGAAAACATTTCTGTACGGCTTTAAGAATTCCAAGTAATTCGGTATTGTAAACTTCTTGTTGATGATCCATTGAGTAGGTCACATCCATGACTGCTTCTCCTGTCATTTTCACAACAGTTCCTGCCCCTATATTTTCCTTCAACATTGATCCATCCTGATAACTAACAATATTGCGGTTGCCTTTCTTCAACGTTGTGTACTTGGTTTCATGGGCTTTGGCTTTCATTTCTTTTGAGAGGAGACCAAAATATCTTTTGACTCTGCTTTCAATGCATGGTGGACAGGCAGTGGAAGAGTAGGTTTCGATCTCCAAGCTGTTTGAGATCCATAGACTGAGGGTAGATAACGTTTGGATAAGATGTGTTTCAAATTTGCGATTATTTTGTTGCATGCTGTCCCAAGGAATCCAGGGTCCATTTGTGTTACTGGAATCAGGAGATTCACAGAATGGAGGGAACATCAATGGACAATATTATCGGATTCAGTACATTTCAGGAAATGTGAGTATTCAAATTGCATATTTTCTTTGCATGTGATTAAGTCGTACAGCTACTGGGGAGAGGGCAGATTCATTGTGTAGGGCTATTGTTGGTGATGTACGGAAGACTCCAAGTATACAACGAAGGGCCGTATTCTGAACTGTCTCAAACTTCTATTGATGCGTTGTTTGCCCCTTCTACCATACTTTGGCCCCACATGATTCCATCTGGAAATGAAGAAATAGATCCAGGTGTTCCTGAGTGAACCTGGAACGTACTAGAGCTCTACAGACAGCTCAGAAGCAGCCACGGAGGACTTTGCTACGCTTCGGAAATCTCCCAGAGCACCCTTAGAGGCATCAGAAGTGGCCACACTGTACACTATTGTGATACAGCAATCTCCCAGAGCACCCTTAGAGGCATCAGAAGTGGCCACAGAGTAAACTATTGCGACACAGGGATCTCCTCGAGTAGCTTCAAGACTTCCAGGAGAACAATGGGGTATGCTGATGCTGCATTCACCAGTCCTGGAGGACTTCTGGAAGGTCTGCAGAGTGCGTCATTCAAAATCAACCTCTGCAACCTCTGGAGGCTCCTGGGGCTTCCGGGACCGGACGATTGACATTGCTGATATGGGATATATCAGGCCATGGCCTGATATCTCCCAAACCTTTAGCCCGCTAAGGCTGGATAACTACCCTTGATATATAATCACCTCGTAAACAGCTTTTGCACCCTAGCTATTATCTTACTTACCTTAGCTTACAATTGATATCGTTATCACTTGTTCCTATTTACAACTGTATATATACGCACGTATTCATCCATATGAGAACATACATTCTTACATCTAGTTAAAAAGAAATTTTTTTTTAATGCTCAGGGGTTTGCAGCATGCTTTATAGAATAGTGTAATATCTTTCAGTCTCATTCTGTCTAGTCCTTCCTATCATGTGGGCTCTTCCCTTGGAGTTTGCTCTCCTTCTTCCATTCTCTAAGCAGCTTTGATCAGTTATCTATAACCAAGATTAAAATCTGCAGTTTGAGTTTAAATCATTAGGAAAAGCAAATTTTGTGTCCAGGACTTATATAGATCTTGGAGGTATTGAATGTTCTAGATGCTACCTCCTATACTAGTAGGTAGTATGACGCTACGCTTGTAGTATAAATCTTGGCACTATACACACGCCTACAGATGCAGCATTTACATACAAACTCAGTACTATTTACATTCATAGCCTTGATTCAGTCACACTCAAGTTACTAGTACGATTATACTCTTGATTCACGGATTTATCACTAACTATATACAAATCTATATGCAATACTATATACAAATCTGGACGGAACAGATCTTGTGTGCACTTGGAGCTGGTGATATGGTTGATATGCAGGTGCACTTTGAGCTTGTACTCGAGTGCATTTGGAATCGTATCTGGAGTGGTACTTGGAGGTATACCTGGAGCGGCAAATGATTCTGCACTTGGAGCCGTACATGGACCTTCACTTGAAGTTGCACTAGCAGCAGCGCTTCCAGTTAGAGCTCAAGAGTCTCAGCTGGAGATGGTCATGAAGTGTTGGGTGGTGACAGTCAATCGGAGCTGGCTAGGAGCGGGCTGGAGATGATTGAGACATGCCCACTAGAGGTGATTCAGCCGATCTGCCTGGAGGTGATTGAACGGAGCTGGTTGAATGCTGGCAGGTGGCTGGCGGAAGATGTTCGAGACGTGCTGGCTGGAAGTGATTAAGCTCAGATGGTTCGATTCTGACTGAAAACGATTGAGTCAAGCTATACGGGAGCAGAACAGTGATGATAATTTTGCCTCGCTTGTAATCATCTATAGGCCTGTCAGTATTTCGATCAGGTGGACCTTCAGGTGCACCTGGAGTTGCACTTGGAGCTGCGCTTGGAGGTATAGCTGGAAGGGTTCTAGAAGCGGCACTTGAAGCGGCACTTGAAGGTATACTTGGAGGTATACTTGGAGCGGTACTTGGAGCTGGGACTTAGTCATGCTGGATGGGCATAATCAATCGAGCTAGTTGCCTCACTTAAAATTACAAGTACATCTGTTAGCATTACAAATAGAGTGGGATTATTGGAGACTATCACTGAAAGAGAGGATTATGGTGCAAAGATTATCATATGAAAGATGAAAACTTGAGTCGGAAGATATATGCAAAAAGGGGCATTCAAAAATGGGATTGGCTAAAAACCAGTAACAGAATCTAAGGTAGTTATTTGTTTATTTATTTATTCATCATACAGCATGTAGCTCGCAGGCTATGGCCGGTAAAGTAGAAACAAATAACCATGAACAAGCACAACAAATAAAACCGAACAAAGGAAAAACGAAAAGCCTCTGGCTAGATAGCACCGCTCTACAGCCTCCTGTCACTCCTGCTCTAGTTATAAAGAAATATTCAAGAAATCATAGTGTTATGTAATACACTTCATACAATAGTGAAGAATATATCAGTTTCGTTCTGCCTGATCCTGTATATCATGCGGGTTCTCCCCCTGGAGTTTACCCTCCTCCACCCTTCCCCTTTCTCCTTCGTTCATTCTATCCCACTATATTTTCCCCTTCCGATTCTTTCGCTTGCCCCTCTTCATCTTTTCCAGGCTCACTCTGATTTTCCTCCACATGATTGTTGACAGTTTACTGACCTACAATCTGATTGTCACTCTGCTCAAGGTGTTCATCATCACGGGATTGGCTCAGGAACCACCTTCGTGTTGCTATATGTGTATCGTGCAGAAAATATTTCAATGATTGCATTGCTTTGTCGGTATATAGATGATGCTTCCAGAGATATCGAGGGTAAACCACTCCAATATCTTTTCGCATTCATTGTCTTTCACATTGATATTAGGGACATCTCAATAGCAGATGTTCTGGTGACTGGGGACTTCCATAGCGACATGGATAGTGGAAGTAGTCAACAGAGTTCGATCGTATTTTGTATAGATAACTGCAGAAGTAACCATAGCCTGTTCGTAATTGTGTTACAGTTGAGGTACACTGGCAGTTACCACTGGTGAAGATGTGGTCAGATTTGGTACAGAAAGTTCCAATATAGTTCTTTCTCTTTGCTGAGTGTTATATCCACCACTCGCTCCATTCCTACATTTTAGCTGCTTGGGTTTCCCTCTTGAGATAGGATAAGGAGGAATGATAGTAGATAGGTAGTTTTTCGAGAGTGGCCTTTTTTGCCAAATTGTCGGCAAGTTCGTTTCTGGATACATTTGTATGGTCAGGAACCCATTGTACTGTGATCGTAGTCTTGAGTACATGGAGGTTGTTGGAGTTATTGGAGAGTGCCAGGGAAGTGGACTGTCCAGAGCTGAGTTTGAAGATATTGAGACGTTATATGGCAGGTTGATTGTCTGTGAAAATCCATATGTATCTTTTGGTGAGGTTATTACGTTGACATATCTGAACGTATTTCTGTGCAGCTTAAGAATTTCAAGTAATTCGGCATTGTAAACTTCTTATTGATGGCCCATTGGGTAGGTCGCTTCCATGAATGCTTCTCCTGTCATTTTCACAACAGTTCCTGCCTCTATATTTTCCTTCAATATTGATCCATCTGTATAACAAACAATATTGCAGTTATCTTTCTTCAACATTGTGTACTGTATTTCATTGGCTTTGGCTTTCTTTTCTTTTGAGAGGGGACTAATATGTGTTTTGACTCTGCTTTCAATCCATGGTAGGCAGACAGTGGTAGAGTAGGTTTCGATCTCCAAGCTGTTTGAGATCCATAGACTGAGGATTGATAACGTTTGGATAAGACGTGTTTCAATATTGCGGTTATTTTGTTGTATGCTGTCCCAAGGAATCCAGAGTCCATTTGTGTTACTGCACTCAACAGATTCAGAAACTGGAGGGAATGTCGATGGACAATGTTGTCGGATTGGGTGCGTTTCAGGAAATATAAGTATTCAAAATGCATATTTTCTTCGCATGTGATCACGTTGTACAACTACCGGGGGGAGGGCAGATTCGTTGTGTAGGGCTATTATTGGTGATGTATGGAAGGCTTCAGATATACAATGAAGGGCTGTATTCTGAACTGTCTCAAACTTCTGTAATCTAAGGTAGTGATACTTAGTCTATATCATACAATATGCAATGTATGTACAGTACATCATATTGTAACTCACATACTGTTCATTTTTATCACACTGTACACACTTGATAACATGGTATATATACTGTTTATCAGACAACAAGATATTTTCTTGTTCATGTTATATGGGGAAAGTTCATATTGCAACTGTAAGAAGTTATTATGATATGATTACTTGTTGAAAAGTTCGAACTTTCTCAGTGATAATTGCCATTACATAAATTTCATTGGAAAATAAAAAGTAGCCCTTTGGATACCAGTACGGCAAGAGCATATCAGATACTTCAGAGAAAACCTCTTGAACCTTTTCGTACTCTGACACTACAGACTTAGTATTTCCATCTGAATGCACTTACACATACAGCATTTGCTTCTAGACCTACTGACAGTCTAAGAATTTATGTCCAGACTCAGTACACTGTACAGTCGCAGCTGTGAATATCAGTCATAGCCTAGATTTACCAGGGCAGTTAATTCATTACCTAAAGTCACACACTTAACTCACACATGTATTGCTAACTATATACAACTTGAAACAATTATGGTAGAACTTGGATGCACTTAAAACAGCACATAAAACAGTATTTTATGGGAATACTTGGTACCACTGTATAAGTATGGCTGTCTACTCCTCAGAAGTCATAAGAGTCTTGAAGGTACTCTTCCAAGCCATCCTCCGAATACTCAAACGGATGTTGACCTGTATAATACCAGTGCAAGTATTGTTTGGAGATGTGGTAGATGAGGTAGAAGAGTGCTGCATAGTGAAACCTGTTGGTGGTAATGGCTCGTTGATAAAGGGTATGAGCATAAAGCATGGTAGAATCGAGGTGTCGTAAATTTATAAAGTGTAGTAAGTGTTATAGAGTAGAAAACCTAACAATATGTTAGGTTCTTATCTGCTGGTGTGGTCTGAGTGTGGATTGCTGCTAGAGCTTACCTTGTTACTTTGCAGGTGCAAAGGTGATTCTTTTATAGATGGTATGGAATCACTCAATCTCACTCATCTATGACTTTGGTATTTGTACTCAACAGCTATTGCTACCGATCATTAGGCTAGTTACTGGATCTCAGTCGGTCGCGCTATTTTTCCGTTTGACTTTCGGCACTTGTTATAGTGCAAGGTATTCCTGTAGGTTATCCTCATATCGTCAGGTTTTGCCACGTAGCAACTAAGTCCTTTTACATTTCTTTTAGACTCTATGCATGTGTGCAGAAAATAGGTTTTGGCAACGACAGCTAATGTATTTATTGAACCATCACTTGAACTTAAATCTCTTGACTCAATATCGAATCGGATAGTGAGTTATGAGTATATGTTTAACTCTATAGACTGATGTTGGTGACCAACCGATGCTATACCACGTATCTTTCAACTATCACTTCCTATATTTTCCACAGAGTTGCAATCTCGATAGCCTGGTGATTTAATCAGCTAGGTCATCGGTGGTCAGATCCAAACACATGTTCTCCACAGGTAGTCATTACTACCAGAGTGCAGTTAACATATTAGCTTTCAGTATTTCAGTCAACTCATGGTAAAGTGTCTCATATCGAACACTATCGTTTGCCTGTAGGGGAGGCTTTCCTGTATACCAGTCTCTAGTCAACTATCCCGACATCGGGAAACATACCATGTTATACCCAGGCCATACGTAGGCCTAGAACTCATCGGATGCTTCAATCGAAACCTCTTGGGCCTTATTGTAGAGTGACACTATACGTGCGTATATACAACCTCTGGCATTGGGTTTGGTCCTCCTGACGTAGCATTCCTTACTATCACAGCTATACAGTACACATAATTCTTACTGATATAGCTATGCAGTGTGCTCACCTTTTGATTTACTATACTGCTCATGTGATGCATCAGTGCAATGTACACCTTAACATGATACAATGTTCACAGCATGCGATGTTTATACGATACCCTGAATTGCACTCACAGCTCAGGCGATGGATACAGTGCAGTGACGTTAATATTGACGATATTTCATATTAAGCTCTATTATATACAGTTTCCCATTCCAAATATCCCCAATTATAAATGCCATGCTACACATCGCAGCCAGCTTGAATCACATCCTCTAAACTACTCTCTCCTTCACAGTCATCCACCGACTCAGACTCTAGGTTATTGTACTCGTCCTGATTCTCGTCCTCATTCTTGTCCTCATTCTCATCCTTATCCTCATCCGCATCGTCTGGATTTTCGACCTTATCATCATCCAGCTGGATACCACGATGTCGCTGAGTACGTCTCCTCTCACTGTGAATGTCATCATCCTCGTTGTCAATATCACTGTCGCCATCGTCAACCCCATACTCAGCATTGAAAGACAAATCTTTGGCAATGGAGATGCAGATTGCAGAAATGATCGGAGTCTCAATGTCCGGCTCCATCAGCAGGGATTCCATCTCAGTCTTGTTTAATAACACTCGACGAGGCTTGGCTATGGGTGGTATGTTATTGGCTCCTTTCTCATGTAGAATGAGGTTGTTGAGGGCCACTCTTATGGACTTGATTACCTTCTGCCTCAATGGAGATGGGAGATCATTCCAAATATTCTTGAGATCAGTGTAAGTCTCTGCGAATTGTTAGAGCAATTGGATGCAATGTGAAGGCCATACTTACCACCGTCATTATCTTGATTGAAGTAGTACTCCCACTCAGACCTGCTGTGCCGGATTTTGAAGTCATCGATTTGAACCTTTGATGGAGCTAAACCTCCATTTCTTTGCCACTCTATCACTGCGTGATGTAATGCCGTACATGTTAACACGATCAGTACCGGAGGTATCTGTTCCTGAATCCAGAGATGGTAACCGTTCCAAAGCCTACAGTATTTGCGTATTGGTTGGAAGAAATGTATATATAGAAATCGTGAAATCTTCTCGGCAAGAAAGTAGCTAGCTCGTTCCTGGTGGTGTTAGCGATACTACATGTTGCAGATACCACTCACATTACGTTCGTTCGTACGATCGCATTGGCATACAATGAATGTAAAATCTGAAAGAATTAGGTCAATATATATACGGCACTTATTATCTTCGAAACGGTGTAAGTTCTATAGTCTCCCTACATACTGATAGGCCTTCTTGATCATGTGCGATCTGACTGCATTGCAACTGTTTTTGATCTGATATATATTAGTCAGTAAGAATGCAATTCTGAGAGAGACCTAACTATCTTGAGATACTCCTTCTGACGTTCCAGCAAGCTAATATTGACTCCTTCCTACTTGCACGCCTTCAGCCAGGAATGCTCTACAGACTTTGTGTTGGAAATGATATGTTAGTCGGTATCTACCACTCTCGGAATCGTATAAGCTACTAGTACAAATCCAGCTTCAGTTGGAAATGGTGTCTTGCTCAGCAGTTGCTTCTCCATCATGTGACGCATTGTTTCCAGTACAGCAGTAATTCGAAGGTCACCTGGTGCAAAGACACTACAACTGGCATATCGTTTACTACTGACCGACAGACTCGACTGTGTCCTTGGCAGAGACAATGGGATGAGTTGTAAAGCCGATGATGATGGGTGTGGACTCTGGAGGTGACTAAGATTCGTCGCTGAATGATTACCGACATTAGAAGTAATACTGGATGCTGGTGACATCGAATTGCACGCTTGATTCGGTGGGAGCAGAGATTGTTTCAGGGATTGATTTGGCGCGGATACAATGGGTGTAGATACTGAGGAGATATGACTAATCAAACCTTCGATACGTGAGGCTGCAGCTTTCATCCGCTTTCGCTTCTACTTGTCAGACTGCAAAGTGAGTTTCCTCTTATGACCGTTTGCTGTACATGTCATTGGGGTGTCAGGAGTGGCCGGTACTGCTTTTTGAATTGAGGATGCGGCCTTGTGCAGTGGCTTTGTTGTTCGTGTCATTTTCAGAAGGCAGGAATATCAGAAAGGCAGGAATGTCAGAAAGGTAGGAATGTCAGAAAGGGAGAAAAAGAGTGCAGATATGATGTAGACGAAGGGTAATGCAGGTTGGAAAAGGACAGACACATCGCTGACCATTGCACCTGAAAGGTTTTCTCAGAAAGATGCAGATTAAAACGATTTCGTATTAGCTTGTCATGAAAGTATAGCATACGATTAGTCAATCAAATACCATTAATGCCAAGAAAATCCAAATGAGACGAAAAACAACTCTGTAAAATGCAAAAATGACTCCACCCGACCCAAAGAGGATATGAAAAAACTCTATCTAATCCAACCTCCAAACACGAACCTACATGTGTCAGTATACCAGTCACTTGCAGCACTGTTGGACATACCGAAACTATCACTCAAAGGGCTTGGATATGGACATAAAGCTTGGTGCTGCCGAGCCACTTTGGAGATATGGAGATCTGAAAGTTACAGGGGTCAATTGGATGTTTCTTTCTTGTTTTCTCCTTCTCTTCTCTTTTTATTGGATCTCAGTCCGATACAAACGGTATCGACACGGGTTTTACCACATACCACTAGAGGTAGACTTTTTCCAGGCACCGGATCTACCAAAAGGTTACCCCTCGAGCGGTGCCGATTGGTTGCAGGATTTAAGAGGCTGTACCAGAGGGTACAAGCTTGGATTTGTTTCTTGTCTTCATTTACAGGTATGTAGCACAGGAGATCTGCAGATAAAGACAGGGATGATGTAATGGCAATCGACCTATGGCAGGGTAACCATACATTCACCCATTATATAGTCAGCTCATGCGAGTGCTCTTGCACGCCATCCATAAGCTTACCTGTTGAACCCACCTACTATCTTATTCTCAAATCCACGTGTGCAATAGTATCTACACTCATATCTATACGTACAACGATGTACACCTTTACATAGTACATCACAGTTACTCTATTTATATAGGTATTTCAGAATCTATAAAAGTCATGTAAATTTAATTTGATGATTTATATCTTCTTGTTGATAGTTAAAATGCTTTTTAAGTTTATTCTGAATGAGAATGTTCATTTGAAACTATCCATTATCTAATAGAAACTTTTTTGATCTTGACAGAATTTTTAAAAGCATGTGAATACAATATTAGAATTCAAAGGGTATTCTGACAAACAAATTTGTTGTTTACAATATTATCGATGACAGCCAATGGAATGGAATAAAAAGCCAAAAACATATATTCAACAACCCTGATTCTTATTCTACAAATATTGTTATTATTAGCAAATTAAATTCGTTCTCAAGATTATACAAGGAAGTGTCTTTTTCCAATACTGTTCCATTGTATACAATTAATTTAGCCCTTTCACATGTCTTCTTTTTTAATTTCAAGTAGTTTAGGAGGTATTGGGTTGTAGTTGAGTTGATGGCCACATTTTGCAGTTTGGTTGGAATAGAAAGATAGTTGTGTCAATACATAACATACAATCACAGGAATATGTCTGTTATAATTCAGTTCGTGAGGATGTACAAGACTATAAGATTGTATTACAGAGTTTGCTGATAGTATTCAACAATGAAAGTCTGGACATTTTGGATGTGTATAAATGAAGCCGAGAAGATTTTTGACCACTTGGTATATGTCTGGTAGAGATATCTCCATTGAGCTGTATGCTCTAGTTGATAAACGGTGGTTGACTGGAAAATACACTCACTCTGGCATCGCTTCGGTTTTTTATCAGTACTCCTTAATAGTCAATTATATTATACAGTGCTAATAAAGTCTTAGTACTCATAGCTGTGTCCCTCATCCAGATCGCCCTCCGAAATAAATGTCAAGAAACAAGCTATAACGTTTGAAGCTTGCACATCAAGACAGCTTTGTTTCAGCTCGGCCTGTTCTTGATACTGCCAGCAAAAGAGATACTATTACCCCCAGTTAAGCCAGGCATATCTTTAGTTTGAAGGGAATGAATACTAGATTACCTAAGAAGAAATCCTTTCCCAAGCCTGAGTACAGAACACGATATCTTGCCAGGTGAGTCAACATAACAAACACCAACATAGGCAGTAATAGCAGTGAATCATTATGGACAAATCTACCTTCGAATCAGACAAATCTAATCGGTCCGTTATGGTATGGCATTATACTGGTGAGGAATATGAAGATCATTGTATCGATTCCATATTTTAATCCAGTCATAGGACAGCCAAAGACTAGAGAGTGATTAATTATCAGAATAGATCAGTTCGTAAGTGCTTCTGAGGTAAAGGAATAATGATTGGTCTGAAGTATGAAGATATCATTATCAAGCGGGAGATGAACAACTTCTATAATGATATGGACATAGAATATAGTGTGAAACCCATTGTTGTAGAAGACAATCTACCATACCACAAGGGTAGAGCCATGTGTGCTGACAAAGAACAGTAAAAAACCAAACGTAACCCCTAACCCATAAATCACTGCTGATCTCTCACAGCCATGAAGTTCGAGTTTGCTACATATATATATCAGGATCATGTGTATGAGATCTTATATGGGAACCTGAAACATGTACAAGGATATTCAATAGTTTATAATTATAAGAGTTTTAGACTGAATGGCAAGTCCTATATTGACTATAGATGCAGTATAGATTTAGACATCACAATCAAGCAACTATTCATCATTCAAAGGAATGGATTACAAGTCCAATAGTCTCAACCATTTTAAAAGTCTATTCTTATTTGTACGTAAAAGAGTCTATACTTCTTTCTATTATTCTCTAAACTATAATGACAATATTGAACTTTATTTCAACCACTGAAACCCTATCACCCATATTACAACACTAAAATATCAACTCAAACAACCTAATTTGAACTCAACAACATCATCACATACTTTCACCACCTGTATCATATCCGCCAACACCTTCAGAACTGACCTCAGAAGTATTCCAAAGCAAACCTAATCAAGCTATCCTATTTCAAATGAAACGATGTACCGTGTACTGATCGCCATGAGGATATATGAGATCGTCTCCGGTGATATGCTTCTACCAGTCAGTTCTGGCTCAGCCATTCAATTTCAACAAAGTGATTGGCAAGAATGAGCTGCAAAAGTTCAAGCATAAATCTATATGGATAGTTTCGACTATCTACTCACATACATTAAGAATATCAATGATAAAGCCGCAATGTGGGAAATCCTCCAAAATCAATTTCTCAACATGTGCACAATAATTGTATGAACTCACATCTATCGCAGCTACTATGCAGCCAGTCCAATCAAGGATACATGGATCGAGAAATACTTCACATGGCTTCTTGAGTATCAGAATGAATGAATAGCACTGCCAATAATATTACCTACAAAACCCTCAACATTGACAACTTTACTACTATACCAAAAGAATATGAAATGTCAATAAAGATTTTACAATATCTAACACCAGCTTCATCTCCACAGCAAGTAATAGATGCTATGAAATGAGACAAACTTAAGGCCAATCTTATTAACAATATCAGAGATGTCACCATCAGATCAGTATTCTACACACAATAGGGGATCTGCAGAGGTAGAAATCGAAGCCAAAGCCGTGGCCATGGCTGTGGCAATGGCAATGGCAGCTGATAAGGCTTCGAATATTGTGACGGTAAAGCTCAGGATAAAGAGGGTGATGAATAATCGTGCACGCACTGTAAAAGGAATAACCATAGAACTGATGATTGTGTATTCCTCAAGCGGCATGATAGATGCAAAGGTAGCGACGACTTCAATAAGTAAGATAACAGGTCATGATTCTACAGCGGAAAACAAGACCATGATAAAACTGAACGTCACATTCACCAGAGAAGGTACATTACCCAGAATAAAGTGATGAAATGAAAAAACAACAGAAATTAAATGACAGAAGCAAATTCAGCAGTGGAACAGCACAAAATCTCTGCCTGAGAAGATCTTTTCTGACTGTCTGATGACTTCGAACAGGCCACTATCGGTTACACTGGATATGTACAATGCAAAGGCTCTATGTACAGTTACTTCTACAATCTTGATCATAGACTGAGATACTTGCAATCAGATGTGTAACAATCGCAACTTTTTCGTTTCATTTAAAGGGCTGGCATCTTCAATCTGCATTGAACTTGGACATGAATCAATAGTAGTCACCACCCACCATGGTTTGAGTGACATAGCACAGTGATCGATATCTCTACACCTAAAAGCACTCTATACACTATCCTTTCATCTGACTTTACCCTCAATCAATCTGCTTGACCATTCTAACTACACTACTGTCTTTCGACGAGGCTTCTGCTCAATATTTATGAACTCAAATGAACTCCTTATCAAACAGGTAGGAGAAATTTACTTTTTCCAATCTTAAATTGACGTATAAGCTCTCAACTCCGAAACTGACAGATGCCAGCCCACCTGCAGACCTATCAGAACTATGTGCCTGATTCCAGTTTCAACTACTGAAGCAGGTACATGCTCGAATACCTTTGACCTGTGATATCGTCGATTGGCCCATCTATACCCTACTGCTATGAAAGGTCTTATCGACAAATTGAAGATCTTAAACTCCCAAACATGTGATGTTTACGCCTAGACGAAATATATGCAAAGGTGTATACATATCAAGGTTACTCAAACAATCAAACCATACGAACTAGTACACTTTAATACCTGTGGCCCTTTTGAAACTCCGAAGAAGGCTGGCAACCTAGAGTACATTCTCTTTATCTATGTATATATGTGCTGGACAACTGTCTACCTACTCTCTGATAAGAAACAAGTATCTTGAATCGCCATAAATGAGCGTTTTCAAGCTAAAGTCAATGCCTGTAACAAAGGCTACAAAATCAAACGATTCTGATGCGACAATGGCAGAGGAGAATTTGACAATGAATGTTTCCGAATGCTACTGGCCTCACACACTTCTGCAATAGACTTCTGCGCTCCATACAACTATCATAATAATAGTGTTGCAGAGAGAATGATCGGAATGATTACAGAGAAGGCTAGAGCAATGATGCTCGATTTCCAAGCACCAATTGAATTCTGAAGAGAAGCAGAGAATACAGCCATACATCTATACCAACAAATACCGAACAAAGATCTAACTAAGGAAGATGATCAATACAGTCTTAAGACTTCATATTAAACTTCATACAAAATACGTAACAGCTGCAGAAAGCTAGAATTCAAAGCTGGTGATTCAACCCAAAAATCAACAAATTATTTAGCTCCACTCGATCATCTTGGTCGTTTCAGATTGCTTGTCAGTCGATTCATACCAGAGTGTGAGTGTATCGACAAAAAGATCAGTCCACAATTTAAATCCGACTGCATGATTGTTCGATATGTATACAATAGTACCAATACCTGGGGAATCTGGAATCCAGCATTTAAGACGATAAGGATTCAATCAGATGTTATCTTCAATGAAGAAGAAAATACAAATATATCCTGTCACAATCACTAAAAAGAAAACACAGGATTCATGCAGAGACTATCAAAATTGATATTTCGGATCTACCGCAATAAAGACACATAGAACAATTGATCATGGTGGAATACATGAGGAGAAAATCTATGATCACACTCGAGAGAGTAGAGTAGGTGATAGGATCTCTCATGGTGATGTTAGAAGTAGAAAAGTGGTTCCCGATAATATGGCTGCAGCTGACTCCTGACTTCCATCACACTCAAATGGACACAATGTTTGGCAGAAAAACTGAACTCCACCTGCTGCAGATGTAGGTCAAGTAGATCTTTCACATATAGCTCCTGATGAGGACGTTTACACCCATATATACCCTGATGTGCTAACTGGTAGTCACCATCAGACTCTTAATTCTCATAATGAAGTTCCATCTAGAGACGAGATAATAACAAATAGAATAATACACAGACATATAAGCTCTGTATGATGAACCACCATGGTGACAAAGGATTCAAAAGGTCAAGTAATGTTATCAACTGATAGAGGTAGTAGAAGCTTGACAAGAATACAAGTCAATGTCTCCGAACTGATACATAGTACTTATTCATCAACTGCAGCCAATAATGACTTCCAAACATTCAATCAGGCCATATCAAGACAACTAAAATACAAATGGAAAACCACAATCCTCGAAGAAGTGAAATCTATCCAATAAAACGACACCTTCACAAGAATTGAATATTTGCATTCCACTGCCACCAAATCCATTCGCTCGATATGGATTTGTTAGACGAAACATAATCCCAATAGTTCAACACACCACATAGTCAGACTAGTAATTTAAAGCTACGAACATTCAGTCTATAGTGAGATGTATACCACTGTTGTCATATAAATAACTCTCATACTTCCTAAAAGCCTTGCAGCAGGTGAGGGCCGGAACATCGACCACCTAGACATCGTCAATTGATTCCTGAATCCCGAAGTTGATGATAAACTCTACATGGAACTTCCACAAGGATAGCCTTTCACTGGCCAGATCATATGCCTAAAGAAGAATTTCTATGGACTTAAACAAGCACCACGACTATAGTACTAACATAAAAATACTTTCCTACTGTCCTTAGACTTCATCCAATTAGAGGCTGATCCGAACTATTATTCAAGAAAATACATGCTTATTCTCCTTTATATTGATGACATTCTATTAACCTTTGTACCGACTGCTGCAAAAGATGTCGAAATAATCAAGGGATAGGTCATTCAGCTCTACAAGATCACTATCATTGCACCATCTAGCCAATTGCTCAGCATTGAAATCCATCAAGAAACCCACTCAATTACCTTTTGTTATAAGATCTTCATTTATTCGAACGTTAAAACAACCCCTTAACTCCACTCCACGATACAGTTGAACTAGACCTTGCTGAGCCAGTCATGAGAAATATTTATCCCAGGGAATACCAAGCAATCGTCAGCTGACTAATGTACCTTGCCCTAGCCACCAGAACTGATATATCATTTGCTGTAGCTGCTCTCAGCCAATACAACTCCAAGCCACTAACCCTGTCTCTAACAGCTGCCAAATATATCCTACGATACCTCAAGGCCACAAAAGACTATTGACTATATCATCTTAATGAAGATACCCACCTGTTTGGCTATAAAGGCTTCGAATAGGGTTCCGAAAGTGTCAATCGAAAATCACAGGGCTGGTATATCTCCAATTGTAATGGATCGATATTGTGGCAATCTCAGAAACATGAGCTAGTAGCTACCTCTGTACTTGAGACTGAGTACATCACATGTTTGGAAGCTTTTGATGAAGTCTGATGGCTGCTTCAGCTCTAAAAGATCCTATGCGAGAATCTAGAATGACTTCTGATTGGATATAATTTACAGGGAACACTTATACAAATCACTGAAGAATGATTGAAGTCCAGAACCAAACATATCGATATCTGCGAATTTAACAGCTATGATCAGTATAAATGTGGCATTTTTGACTACTCCTAAATATCAACTGAAGAAAATACTGCTGACATCTTTACCAAGAAACTATCAAGGCAAAAATACAAAACGTTCACCAATACCATGAGGTTGTGGGAACCCACGAATTTAGTAGGTTTGAGGTTGGTTCAAGGTCATGGGTTTACTTCTTTTTATATTTCATTACTATTCTTAGCACACAATGGGAGACTGTCCTTTCTTACTATTCCTTATCACTGTTCAGGATGGCTGGCCTGAAGGCTACAGTTGTACTCTTGACCTACTGCTGCCACTATAAGGGAGAGGGTTTTAATGAAGACTGGAGAATATTATTTTATCTTCCTACGAACTGTAGGAACAGAGGAAAGTATTATATATATGCATCAGGATTGTGTATATGAGATCTTTTATGGGATTATTGCTTGTATGGAAACCTGAGAGGTGTATGAGGAAATGCAATAGTGCATAATTATGAGAGTTCCAGACTGTTTGGCAGGTCCTATATAGACCATTGATTCGGCATAGATTTAGACATCACAATCAAGCATCTATTCATCACTCAAAGTAATAGAGTTTAGTGCCTGGCCTGCTCAGAACCCTGATCTGAATCCCTTGGAAAATATGGGACACATTGTGGGAAACCATTTGGTACGCAGAACAGTGCCAAAAAACGTCGTGGAGCTGAAGGATCAGGTCAGACATGAAAGGAACTCAGTACCCCAAGAGATTATTGAGAAACTCATTGACAGCATGCCTAAGAGTTGAGGCAGTCATTGCAGCAAATAGAGGCCATACTAAGTACTAGAGGAGAAAATATTCTGTTTGGTTTTGGAATTTAGAAATGTATCTACGCTTATAAAACTCGTTGTTTGGTAGGGTGGATTCGGGCGTTGCCACGGGTGTGAAAGACTTATTTCCGTGATTGTACGTTATCCAAAATATATGTCACAATCTCTCGGTACGAATAAACTTACATGTCAGTCGTGGACAGTGTACCATCCCCAAAAACCGTTATAGAACTTCCATAACTAAGATAAGCAAAACACATGTACAAATGAATTTTTAAAAGCGAGAATGAACGATGGATACATCTACCGCTCACATCGTAGCAATCTACTCAATCTTAGTAAAGCATAGGCTGGCATTAGTTCCACCAAATCCAAAACTGTTAGAAATTGCCACACGTGTAATATGATCCTGGGGAATCTTTGGCACGTAATTGCAATCAAATTCGGCAACTGTATGATTGAGATTTAGTGTTGGAGGAAGAACATTCTGCATACTATGGTCAGCAAGATGGGTCACACGTCATCACGTCATCTGCTAACCTCGTGAACCGCTAACACAGTAAAAATGGCTTCCACCGAGCCAGCAGCACCGAGTAGATGCCCCAATGCGCCCTTGGTACTGGAAATATTGATATGATGTGGCTGTCTGAACCCTTGAAATAGAGACTTGATAGCTGTGTTCTCTGCTGCGTCTCCCAGCTGTGTAGACGTCGCGTGCGCATTAATGTAATCAATTCTTCGGGGTTCTATTCCAGCGTGCCATAATGCTTTTTTCATAGCCTGATACGCACCATGCCCATCGACAGGCGGCGCAGTGATGTGATATGCATCAGCAGAAAGTCCATACCCACTGAGTTCAGCGTATATCCTTGCTCCACGCTTCTTTGCATGCTCCAGCTCTTCGAGAACCAATATACCAGCTCCTTCACCGACTACAAATCCAGATCGGTCGCGGTCAAATGGTCGTGATGAGAGCTTTGGTGCGTCGTTCCAGGCGGTAGTCAAACATTTGGCACGTGCAAAGCCAGCTACAGCAATGGGCTGTATGCATGATTCTGCTGCACCTGCAACCATCACATCGGCATCCCCAAATTGGATGAATCTGGAAGCATCGCCAATGGAGTGGGCACCTGATGTGCAGGCCGTGGAGACCACATGATTAGGGCCCTGGAAAGAGTTAGAGAGAGAGATAATCCTTGTCAGAGTGTATGAGAATTTACTCGGAACCCATACTTCATGGTGATGTGGCCTGCTGCGAGGTTTATGAGAAGTCTGGGTACAAATAAGGGTGGAACGCTTTTGTAACCCTAAAGTAGATATCAGCTATGGTACTTAGCGATTATGCTCATTAAACCCACTCCTTGTTCGAATGCGATGGAAGTTGAATACGCATCTTCAAGACTGCCTATTCCAGAACCGAAGCAGACACCCTGTAACAGTACAATACATCAGTGTCTAAAATGGGGATACAGCCATCCACCGGACGAGTTATATCTAACCGTCCGTTCCTGCTCGTGATCGTTTGCCGGTTTCCATTGTGCGTCATTGAGTGCTTCTTCGGTTGCCACGATACCATATTGTGAGAAGAGTGGTAGTCTCCGTTGATCCTTCAGTAATCGTCAATGATTGAATTTGAACTGCAACAAATTTTTGTCACCCAAGCTGTAAGCCACTCTTTCGGATCCCAGCCACCCTCAGCTGCGGCACCACTTGGAATAATACCAGCAATTTGACTTGGCAAATCCTGAAACTTTGCATCCCGGCCTCGAAGTGACACAATGCCGCATTTACCATTCAAAAGCTGTTTCCACGAGTTTCGTGCGCCTGATTATGTGAGAACTTTGGTAGAATAAATCTTTGAATAAATAAATAATTACCTAAACCTAGTGGTGTGACAGCACCAAGTCCGGTTACAACAACTCGGCGCATTTTATGGTATTGATAAATTATATATGCAGCAGTAGATCCAGAAGGCGGCTCGTGAATAGTGTGTATTGTACAGATTTGTAATAGATTTCTGTCGGAAAAGGTCACTGACCTTCAGTTGCTATGAAATATTGCTCTGGATGCGCTGATGGATGTGCAATTTTATATTTGAAGATTCTGCCCGACAACATTTGGGGGGGAAAAGATAGACCGGGGTTCGGAGAATGAGTAATCGACTGTCAGCATCGAGTTATACTTTGTGATTCGTCTCGATGCTTTGTTACTTTGAGAGATGAATAGATGCTTGTTTGTAATTGTCTAAATCTATATCGAATCCCATAGTCTATATAGAGCCTGCCATACTTTCTAGAATGCTCATGATTATGCACTAACATATCATTGTATTATCATATATGTTTCAGATTCCCATACACGATAGAATCTAATATAAGATCTCACACACATGATCCTGATGCAAATATGTAACACTTCACCCTCTTTTTACTGTTCGTAGGAAGATCAAGTGATATCCTCTTGTGTCTCATTTAAACTCTCCTCCTTATAGTGACTGTAGTAGGTAGGGAAAGATTACAACTATAACTTTTATGGTGATCTTCCGAACTGTCATGACAAATAGTAGGAAAGAACGGTCTGCCATTGTGTACTAAGAATAGTAATGCAACATGAAAAGAAGTATACCCATAATCTTTAATCGACCACAAATCCACCAAAGTCATAGATTACTACAAGGTCATAGCTTTGGTGAACTTTGTGTATTTCTGTCTTGGTATAATAAAGTACATGTTGGCATACTATACTACTTGGCCAAAAGGCAACTATGATATTACTTGTATCATCCAATAACCCCTTATAATCTGTACTTTCCCTGTGGCCATTATACTTGGTTGTGCTTTGGTGAAGATGTCAGCAGTATCTTTATCAGTCAAGATTCAGGAGTAGGTGATAATACCACAATTGTGTAGGTGGCAGCTATTGTGATAGCAGACATCAATATATTTGGTTCTGACCTTGATTGTTCCTTTGTTGATAAGTAAAAATATAGCCTTTGAATTACTTCAAATTGGAAGCAGTTCGAGATTCTCTCAAGGTCCATCTAGAGCTGCAGCAGCTATCTGCCTTCCTTTGAGGCTTCCAAACATGCAAAGTGTTCACCCTCAAATATAGAGGTATCCACAACATCCTGTTTCTGGGATTGCTACAAAATCGGTCGGTTAGAGATCAAGCTATATCCGTCCAGTCATTTTCGATGGGTACTGTCAGAGGGAAATCTTTGCATTTACATAATCTAGTAGGTAGTATTTCTTGGCCTTGAGAAAATATAGAATATGTTTGGAGGCTGTATGGTACTAGGTGAGTGGCTTGGAGTTATATCGAGTGAGAGCGACTACTGTAAATGATATATTGCATCTTGTGACTAGAGCCATGTACAACAGAGAGTTGAAGATTGCTTGGTAATCCACAGAATAAACTTTCCTCTTGTCTAGGTCAGTGAGGTCCAGTTTGATTTTAGTATCGAGTGGAGTTGAGGTATTGTAGGGGTTTTTCATTGGGAATCTTTTGAGGATCGAATCAATAAACATCTTTCAGCAGCAGCTAATCAAGAGCTTTTCTTGATTTGATTTCAATTCCAAGGAACTGGCCAGCCGACCTGTAGTTGGTAATCTTGTAGACTTCTGCGAGCTTCACCTTGATTATTTGGATATCTTTTGGTTCTGTTGGTGAATAGGCCAAGGGTATATTGTCAATATAATAGAGCAAGAGAATATTGTATCATATTTAAATGTTCAGATCGGCCACCAATTGGATGAAGTCTAAGGAAAGTACGAAAGCAGTTATGTGTGAATACTATATTCATAATACTTGTTTTTGTCTATAGAGAGCCTTGTTTAAGTTACAATGCTGTCTGTGAAAGGCCATCCTTCTGAAAGTTCCATGTCAAATATATTATTGTCAATTTCGGGATTGAGGAATACAGTAATGACTAGTATTGGCAACGAACTGTCGGAAGTTTGTACCATTGACGAACCAATTTGGTCAGTGCAAACCGGATGCTTGCTAGGCCATTCGCCTCAACCCTACCATTTTGTCCCACAATTGTGAACGAAAATAAGTAAGTGAGTTCTTGTCCAATCGGCTCAATCTTTTATTCATCTTGTAGTGAGTGAAGTTCCTACAGGACGATCAAGAAACTGAGCCGATCAGACAAGAACTTGCTTACATAGTTTCGTTCCCAGTTGTGGAATTCGGTTCGATATTCGAGTTGAACCCTGTAGTTCAAGTTGAACCTCAGATCGAACCAGACTCAGACTCCGTCTCAGTTCGATCTGCCGTTATCTGATTCGCTTCATTGATAACACTAGTCATGTCATATATTTGATCGATATTCCAGCTCTCTCATGTGGTAATGCACATAAGGAGGCCGTAAGTTATTAATTTACCAACAGAGGTATACGTCTCACTGTAATCTTTGTACTCGTACATTTCATTCACTATACTTGTATTGTACCGAATCTACACATATGGGTTGTGTTTTACCTGAAAAACAAGTTTTGAGCCGATTGACTTGGTTGCAGTTGTATGGTTGTGATTCGAATCATCGATTATTGTGAAAGTCTCATTTTGTTGCATTGATTTGACTTCTTCCAGCATTGTGGTTTTCCATTTGTATTTTTGTAGACCTGATATGACTTCATTGTATAATCAGAGGTTATTATTGGCTGCACTGACAGTTGATGCTTGAATACTATATATCAGTTGAGAGACATTGACTTGTGCTCTTGTTGAGCTTCAAGTAACTCTGTCAGTTGATAATAGCAGTGGGGCTTTAGATATCTTTATCGCCATAATGGTTAATCATACAGAGCTTCTATGTCTCTGTATTATTTTGGTTGTGATTATCTCATCGCTAGATTCGACTTAGTCATGAAAATCTACAGTCTGATAGTGACTACCTGTTAGGACATCAGTGTATACATAGGTGTGATCATCCTTATCAGCAGCCATATATGAAAGATCTACATTTCCAGTATCTGTAGCAGGTGGACTTCAGTCTCTCTACCCATCAATGTATCCAGTTGTATATAATGGGAGACTAGCATCAGCTACAGCCATATCATCAGGGGTGACTTTTCAACTTTTAATATGGCTGTGAGAGATACTACCACCCACTCTGCTCTCTTGAGTATGGCTGTAAATCATCTCTTTATCCGTTCCTACTGAATCTAGTGTTTTATTGTATGTGTTTCTTCTTGTTGTGAATCAAATATATCAATTTCTATAGTCTCTATCCGCATCCCGAATTTTTATTTTTGTGTTTGTGGATATGGTATGTATGCATTTCTCTTTTCGTCAATGATGACATCTAATTAGAATCCTTATCGTCTTACATTGTGGATCCCAGATCCCTCAAATAGTGGTGCTATCGTATATATATTTGACTATTATGCAGCTGTGTGTAGATTGTGGGCTGAGTATATTGCTGATACACTGATGCTCTGATATTAATCTAATACTTTAGCATAAAAATCGACGAAGATGGTCAGGTTGAGCTTTATGATTTATTGGTTTCCATGTTGTATTATTGGCTGATTTATTGTATATAATCTTTCTGTAGCTGTTACGCATTTCATAAGGAATTTCAATAGAGCCTTATACCTATCTCCATTGTTTCTCTTAGTTGAACCAACATTTAGCATTCGCTGGTGTAGATATATGCATTTTATGCGGAATTTCAATGGAGCCTTATACTATCTGCATTGTTTCTCTTAGTTGAGTCCACATTCGGAACTCACCGGTATAGATATACTGCCGTGTTAACTACGTCTCCCCCGAATTTGAATGGTACTTGGGAATCGATTATCATTCTTATGGTTTTCTCTTTCATCATTCGGACCATTCTCTCTGCAACCAAGTTTATATGATATGTATCTGTAGGACCAAACTCTAGTGCAGTACAACGTAAGGCCAGTAGCATTCAGAAGAGTTTATAGGCAAATTCTCCTTGGTTATTGTTAGTGTTGGCAATGAACCATCCGGGGTTCGTACAATTGACGAACCGATTTGATCCGCCCGAACCAGATCCTTGCCAAGCCTTTCGCCACAAGCTCCACCATTTCAGCCTACAACTGCGAACAAAATAAGTAAGCGAGTTCTTGTCCGATCGTTTCGATTTATAGTGCATCTTGTAGCTAACCTCTCCCGCTACAAGATGCGCTAAAGATCGAGCCGATCGGACACGAACACGCTTACCTATTATCGTTCGAAGATAGATGGTTCGCGAACCGGTTCGGACAAACCTCGGAACTTTGTCCAAATCTCGGATCGAATCCGTATCGAACCGCACCCTGGTTCGATCCACAACGAACCGATTCGCTTCGTTGCCAACACTAGTTATTGTCACATCGGAATTGTTTGATTTTGTAGCCTTCATTATATGCCTCAACTTTAGCTTGAAAATACGAATATATTGCGACCCAAGTTTCTTGTTTCTTGTTCCGGGGTAGGTAGACAGTTGTCCAGGGTGTATAGTCATTAGTGTAGAGTAAATAGTATGGGTGGCGGACTTTAATTGGATTTCCAAAAGGTCCACAGGTATTGAAGTGTACTAGTTCGAATGAATTCGTTGGACAAGCACTTATTGGTATGTATTAATATTTGCTAATATTTCGCCTAAATGCAAATGTCACATATTTGGGATTATAAAATCTTGGAACTGCCAATAAGGCTTTTGAATCAACAGGGTATAGATGGACCAATTGATGATGCAATAGGTAGGAAGTTTTCAGTGATGTGTTTGGTGTAAGAGAAGTTGAGGTAGGTCTACTTGTAAGCTAATTTCTGCCAGTCTCAGAGTTGAGTGTGTGGACTGGATATTTCAGATGGTAGAGATCTCAGATTTGATTGGCAGTATGTGCAATTGAGTTTAATGATATGGAGCAGACTACACTTCAAGTGGTAATGGTGTGGTTACAATGGAAAGCTGGTTAATGGTGAGAAAAGAAAGATGGAAAGTAGGTGTGTTGATGGCTGGAAGGTGTAGAGTAGTCTATCTCTGTGATATGTCAATAAGGCCATATCAGATAGCGATTACTGTTGATTCATCTTCAAGATCGATGGAGTTGGGAGATGTCAACAATTTATATTAAATGAATGAGTTGTGATCATTATGTATGTGATAAAAACCGACTGAATCTACGATCCAGGTTATAAAAGTGGTTGTTGATAGAGTATTTGCGGGTAAACGAGGAACATATATGGTGTTACCGATTGTGACTTGCTTATAATTTTTAGATAGTCAGGAAAGATCTTCTCTAGCAGAGATGCCATGCGTAGTCAGTACTGCATTTGCTTCTACCATTTAATCAACGTTGTTTCGTTTCATGACCTTATTTTGGGCATCATGTTCTCTGCAGTGTACATGGAATTCTGTTGAAATATGGCCTTATTTTTTGCAGTAAAAGTATAACCTGTCATATTCCTTCTTGAAACTGTTGATGCTGTGGTATGTGCTGCGCTGCTTGAGGATTCCACAATTATTGGTCATATTGTTATTCTTTCTGCAGTGTATATAGCGTTGGCAATAAACCATCGGAAGTTCATACCATTGGTGAACTGATATGGTTCATGAGAAGATAATTCTTGCAAATCCATTCGCCTTAAAACCCACCATTTCGGCCCAAAATATTGAATGAAAATAGGCAAGTATACTCTTGTCTGATCAGCTCGATTTGTAGTCCTTCCTGTAGCAAACCTCAGGTGCTATACTATAAACTAAAATTGAAAACGATCCGAGACGAACTTGCTTACCAATATTTGTTCGCAGTTCTCACATTCTGTTCAAGATTTGTATAGAACATCTAAACTTCATCAAACCTCAGATCAAATCCATTAGAACTCAAGTACAGTTCTATCCACCACTTTCTGATCTGCTTCGTTATTGACAATCGAATTGTGCAGGAGAATTTATTACTGTCTTTATCGTGAGATTCTTCTCCTTGATATCCGTAACCTCACCAGTGGTTATTGCTATAGTTACAGTCTTTGGCTCTGTAACTGTCTTGTTTTGTGTAGAGTGCTGATCGGATAGTAGCGTCTCCAATATCTTTGATGAGGTTGGTCTTGCCTTTATTTCATTTGATGGAACCTATAACTTGCTGTAGAGAGAGTTCAGTAGTTGGATGTTCAAATGTCTTAATTGACATGTCGTATTCTTTTGTACAGTAATACTGATTTGGATGTAGAGAGTTTCATCAGTGATATCTTCAGGAGTGCCAATCAATTTGTTCTGATAGTCAAAAATCAATTTGAAGTATTTCTGGATTCCTTCATCCGTGATTGGATGGACTGCATGGAAGCTGCAAAGGATTTGAGAATATCTGATATTGGTAGTTGTATTGTTCAGCAGATTCTGGAGGACATCTTATATTTCGGCTGGATCGTCAATATTCTTAATTCATACCAGTTGATAGTTCGAGCACTCCATATATTTGTACCCTTGAGGTTTGGCGGCCTGCTTTTGCCAATCGCATCGTTGAGATAAGATGGCTGAGCAAGAGCCAACTGGTAGAAGCTCTTCACAAGTGAAGATCTTGTATATATATATGGTGATAAGTATATGGCGTATCAGTTCGCTCAAAGTAGGGTAGTTCAATTTAATTAGCCTTGGAATGCTTCTGAATCAGTCTTAAAGGTTTGGACTGTAACACCGGGAGCATCACTCAAGGATGACCAGTACAAGTAGTATCCTTACTGCTTTGAGGATATACTTGCAATGGAAGTTATGAAGATTCGCTCAGAATGTGAAAGTTACTAAAAACAAAGATTGAAGACAAAGATATTGGCTTTCCAATGCGTATATTGTTCAGGCTTATTCTCCTCGTCAAGAAGCTTGCCCTTCTACCCTCGGAGATTCCAGAGGTCTTTATACCTCTATCTTCTCGCTCTAACAATCGGTTCTATCTATGCTTTTCTCATGAGCTTTTCTACCTAACCACCATTCATACCAATGCCCTTTCTTCTCTTCACTACTCTGCTGGACCTTCCATACCTTTCCACTTAGATCTCCTACTCAGACGAATACAGTCCCATCTGATATCAGTCCTTCAAACCTCAGTGGTCCAGACCGATCATATCCTTTTGACCTCTTAACTTCCAGGCAACTGGTATCCTTTCGATTGTGAGGGACATCAAAGACTTTGTCAACTACTATGCAAACTCAGGTTCTTTCGAATCTACAGCCTTTGAGCTGTATTTGTATTTTTGGTGGTATGAGCTGGCAGAATATTGAACCAGTAACTATCTTTTATTTCTTATCAGTGGTGTGTTGACTGCATAACAGGTGATCTGATTTTGTTGGTTGTGATAACCGATTCGAGTCATATTCTGAAGATATTTATTGACATTCAGGGATGGTGCATATACCATTCTGATCTGGTCATTATCGAGTGAACGTAGATGATCCAGTTCCAAGGGTGTCTGGTATATTGTAATATGCCAGGTGTAACATGGACAGATATGGTGAAGGTGGTGAGAGTATGTGATGATGGTGTTATATTCGAATTAGATTATTTGTTTTGATATTTCAGTGTTGTCACTGGAATCACAGGATATCAGTGGTATACCTAAAGTTGAATGACATGATTATAGTATAGAGAGAAACTGAAAGGAGTGTAGAGTGTTTCAGTTAGGAATAAGAATAGAAATTTAGATGATTGTGACCTTCAGACTCATAATCTGTAACGTTGAAAGATGAATAGATACTTGATTGTAATTGACAAAATCTTTGCCAAATCTCATGATCTATATAGCGCCTAGTATTCTGATTGACCTGCTAGGAATTCTTTCTATTGACAAACTAGTTCGGTTCGAACAAAGCAAATCCTTGCCAAAAATTTCCATCTCAAACCCCATCATTTCGTCTTACAACTTAAGACAAAACTATTGAAGTACTTCAAGCTGTATCACAATTCGAGCCAATCAGGTAAGTGTTCATTTATTTAATATCATTTGCTATTTGTGGGATTCGGTTCTAAGTTTTGGTCAAAACTTAAAACTTTGCCCAAAATCTGATACAATCGGCATCTAATCCCTGCTTGATCCGATCGGTTCCGAACCAATAGACTTCATTGGCAATACTAATATTATCTGCCATACTTTCTAGAACCCTCATGATTATGTACTAACATAACTTCACGTCTTCATCTATGTCTTAGATTCCCCTACAAGAAATTATCTCATACACAATCTCATACGTGATGCATATATGTAATACACTTCGTGAGAAACCTTTGAGTGATATTCTGTGTTTCATCCTGGATTGATAGTATCGACTTTGAAGGTACAACTACTGGGAGTTAGAAGGCAAATCCCACTGTAGAGAGATAAGGAGTAGAAGTAGGATGGATATGTATATATCTAAACCACTTGTATCCTTGAACCTTTCTATTAGTAGCAGAGTATCAATCATCTCTTCTACCCTTCAGCCAAATATAGAGTACAGGCAATAGAACTCTATACAAATGCGAAGATTAATTTTTGCCAAGACTGAGGTTCATAAAAAAAGAATAAAATAAAAGGTGCTGTCTTTATTCCCATTATGAGTGAAGCAACTTGAACTCCCATTACTATCTGCTAAGAATATATTTAAGTGGTGAAGTGGAAAAGTGGATGGTGAGAGGAGGTACTCTGAAAAGATCCAAAAAGTATTAATACTTGTATAGAGCTCCATTCAAGTCACAATCCAATATTCTAGAATCTAGTCAACAATAAAAATCTCTATTTTGAAAACCAAAGTTCGAAATCTAGCATGACCACCAACATTATGCATTTCTTATGAGTAAACAAATATACAATAGCTCATACATACAAGTGATTTCATCTACTTTGGAGTAATTTTGAATTAATGGAATAAGTACATGAATGGTCCCCCACAACTATTGAATTAATAGAACTAAGGCCATTAACAATCGGGTATTGAAGATATATTTATTTATTTATTTATTTATCTTACAGCATATAGCTTGCAGGCTATAGCCGGTGAAGTACAAACAAATAACCATGAACAAGCACAACAAATAAAACTGAACAAAGGAAAGACGAAAAACTCCTGGCTGGATAGTACATCTTCACAGCCTCCTATCACCCCTGCTCTAGTTACAAAGAAATATTCAAGAAATCATAGTGATCTGTAATACACTTAGTACAATAGTGAAATATCTGTCAGTTTCGTTCTGCCTGGTCTTGCATATCATGTGGGTTCTCCCTCTAGAGTTTACCCTGCTCCACCCTTCTTCTTTCACCTGCGCTCATTCTCCCCAACCATCCCTCTCCCTTCCGATTCTTCATCCTACCCCTCATCCTCCTCTCTGCTCTCACTCTGATATTCCTCCTCCTCATTGTTGACAGTTCCCTGACCTACAATCCGATTGTCACCATGCCCAAGGTTTTCATCATCATGGAATTGGCACAGGTACCACCTTCCTGTTGCTATATGTGTGTCGTTCAGAAAATGTTTCAAAGGTTTCATTGGTTTGTCGGTATATAGAAGATGCTTCCAGAGATATCGAGAGTGAATCACTCAAATATCTTTCCGCATTCTTTGCCTTTTACGTTGATATAAGGAGCATCTCAAAAGAAGATGTTCTGGTAACTGGGGACCTCCATAGCGACATGGGCAGTGGGGAGAGTCAACAGAGTTTGTTGGTATTTTGTATAGATAACTGCAGAAGTAACCATGGCCTGTTAGTAATTGTGTGACCATTGAGGTAAACTGGTGATTACCACTGGTGACGATGTTGACTGGTTTGGTACGGAAAGTTCCAACATAGTTCTTTCCCTTTGATAGGTGTCACATTCACCACTCACTCCATTCCTGAATTTTAGCTGCTTGGATTACCCTCTTGCGATATGATAAGGAGGTATGGTAGTAGGTAGGTGGTTTTTCGCGTGTGGATTTTTTTGCTAATTTGTAGGCAGGTTCATTTCCAGGTATATTTGAATGGCCAGGAACTCATTGTACTGTAATTGTAGTCTTGAGTGCATAGAGGTTGTTAGAGATATTGGAGAGTACCAGGGAAGTGGACTGTCCAGGGCTAGGTTTGAAAGTATTGAAACGTTGTATGGCAGTGTGATTGTCTGTGAAAATTCATATGTATCTTTTGGTGAGGTCATTACGTTGACATATCTGAAAGAATTTCTGTACAGCTTTAAGAATTCCAAGTAATTCCGCATTGTAAACTTCTTGTTGATGTCCCATTGGGTAGATTGCTTCCATGACTACTTCTCCGGTCAATTCCACAACATTTCCTGCCCGTATGACTTCATCCAACATTGATCCATCTGTATAACAAACAATATTGCGGTTTTCGTTTTTCAACATTGCATACCATACTTCATCGGCTTTGGCTTTCTTTTCTTTTGAGAGGGGACCAATATGTATTTTAACTCTTCTTTCAATCCATGGTGGACAGGCAGGAGTAGAGTAAGTTTCAATCTCTGAGCTGTTTGAGGTCCATAGACTGAGAGTAGATAACATTTGGATGTGACGTATTTCAAATTGGCGGTGATTTTGTAACATGCTGACCCAAGGAATCCAATGTCCATTTGTATTACTGGATTCAGGAGATTCATAGAATGGAGGGACAGTCGATGGACAACATAGTCGGATTGGATGCATTTCAGGAAATGTAAGAATTCGAATTGCATATTTTCTTCGCATGTGATTAAGTCATAAAGCCAGTGGTGAGAGGGCAGATTTATTGTGTAGGGCTATTATTGGTGATGTATGGAAGGTACCAAGTATACAACGAAGGGCCGTATTCTGAACTGTTTCAAACTTCTGTTGATATGTTGCTTACCCTTTCCACAACACATCGGCTCCGAAATCGCAAACAGGTATAACCCATACATTGTATAGTTGGTGGACTGCGCTAGGGGTTAATCATGATTCTTTATTGGCTAGTAATTTGAGGGCTCTAAGGGCTCTTTTGCCACTTGTGGCTATCAGCATAACATGGTATTTGAAGTTGATTTTCCTGTCAAACCAGATACCAATCCACCTTACTACATCTGGACTGATGCCCTTTGTACTAGGGGAAATAGTTGTGCCATTGGGTAGGCTAATCTTTTCATTATCTGTGGTATCGCCATTTCGTTTATTGTGGAAATACATTATCTCTGACATTGAGTTGTCAAATCATACAGCATAGTTTTCAATTCATTTGAAAGCTGTGCATGCAGCTGCTTCCAAACAACGTACATTATAGGCTTTTGATTTGCTTCGACAACAATTGCAACATCGATAATGTAGCTTGGAGTCCAGAAGCAGGGGTAGCGAGTGGTGAGTTTGTAGAAGGGAGGACTGAGATACAGGAGGAATAGCATTGGTCATGTGGATGATTCTTGGGGGATTCCTGTTCGGACAGGACTAAGGTCTTCCCTTCTTCCATCGAATGGTAGTGCTTTTGTACGGTTGGATAAGAAGTGTTCCACCCAAAAAAGAATTGGTATTTGGTAGCCCAGTTGTCGTAGAGTTTGGAGGAGGTGGTCTTTGGATACATTGTCAAATGTACCGCTTATATCCATAAAGAGGGTAGTGGTGATTTCTTTTGCTTGTTTTGCTTGTTCATTTTCACGTTTTAGCGCCATGGCGGCATCAATACCAGAACGTTGTCTTCGTCTCCCTATTTGATCTTTGTATAGCAGATTGTATTGTTCAGCCATATATGCAAGTCGGTTTGTCATCAGGTTTTCAAGGATTTTCCCAAGGCAATTGAGAAGAGTAACAGGTCGGTAGGCTTTTGGTATTGAATAATCAGATTATCCTGATTTGAGAAAAATCACAGTCGTTGCTTGTCACTAGCAGGTGGGGTGGTATCCTGTGATTCCGAGTAATGCAAACAGACTGTTGAATTGTCCGGTGGCTTCTAAGTAGGTATGTCAGAGTCAGTGAAAGGGAAGTCCATCAGGTCCGGGAGCTTTGTGTGGTGCAGAGGTAACAATTGCTTCTTTGATTTCGGTAGGGGTAAATGTGATCCAGAGTAGCGTGTTTCAATTACTGACTTCAGTTGGGGGAAGTGCTACTGATGGGGGAGTGAACATTGTAGATCGGAAAAGGGCAGCCTTTTCTTCAAAAGTAACTGCTGTTGTGTTGGAGAATGACAGGGGTGGTGTTCCCTGGGTATTCCTTGGTTTGGTGTAACAGAGGGCAGTAAATATTTTAGTACCTTGTGCATTTGCTAAAATTCAATCCACATTGATGTTTTGAAGGTGCGAATATCCCGAAAGTACTGGTTCCAAACAGCTTTGAACTTGTTATGATTGCTGTCAAGGCGAGTTTTCTTCCATTGATTCTGAGCTCGGTTCATATTTGTTCGGCACACCTTGAGTTATGGTGTCCACCAGCGCTTCGAATGCGTTATAAGTTGCAGGACAGGGGTGGATGGCTTTACTGCATCAAGAATCATATCTCATAGCAGTTCAGCAGATTTATCAAGATTTGATTTGGTTGGCTGTTCATGTAGGTATTGCCAGACCATTCGTGAGGCATGGAAAAGTGTATTGAGAGTTTTGAAGAATATGTTCCAATATGTTTTGTTCCAGTTGTATATTATTGTGTTGGAGTCGGTGGTAACTAGTTCAGATTCTGCCATAATATCGAATGGATTTGTTGCATGATCTGAGCCAGTTGAAGTATTGTCATCTACTGCCCAATTAATAACTAAGTCATGGATAGCTTGTGATGTAAAGGCAAGGTCTATAATAGAGGTTCCCTTGGCAGTTCAGTAATAGTATGTTGGGGTGTCTGATTCATTGAGGAGGGAAAAGTTATTAGTTTCCATGATCTGAACAATTTCATCTGCATATTTAGATGTTTTGAGTTTTGAATTCTACCAGGTATGATGGGCATTCATATCACCAGCAGTAATACATCGTTCAGGCAATGGAAGTTTGGTGAAGCTTCTTGGGATGGGGGGGAGGTAAGAGGATCCTTCATGTTCAATATTAATATTGAAGACTGTGATCGGTGCAATTGAGGGAGTTGATATTTCAAGGACTAGAATATCTGGATCCTGGCTGGTATCGGTATGTGGGGAGCATTTGATATAGGGGTTGTTTTTGGCCATATAGGCAATTGTCCTATTGTGTTTTCTTAAGTTTTCAGGTGGTATCAGTAGCTCAAATCCTGGATTTGTTGTAATGAATGTATTGTCTGGGTTGAATCCAGGTTCTTGGAGTAAAAGTAGGTCAGCCATTCCAACTGCAAAGTCAAGAAGTGTATTGATAACTAAGGGGGAACAGTAGAAATTGTGTTGTATTATTCGAATTTCTGTTGATGAATAAGAAGGTTGTTTAGGCATGGATGGGGGCTGGGTGGTCTTTCTTAATCTTGGTTCGTACTTTGGCGTGGAGGGTGATGATTGTTAGATATTTGGAGTCATTGGCCCAGTCATTTCCCTTGCAGTTGAAACATTTCACAATATCATGGTCGTACTGTTTGCCTTTGCTGGGATATGATATACAAGAGTGGGAAGTGGTAGTGTGATGTTCGGAACATATAGTACATATGGCAGGTTGTTTGCGATGGAGGTAGGAATGACCAAAGTGTTGACCATTGGTATATTGATCGGTTGGTCGGGATACCACATATCGTTCAGCCTCGCATATTCTTCAATCTACTTGAAATCTGTGGTCTTGTATAAGCTTTGCTACGTATTCAGTGCAGACTGCAATAACTATTGTGGTTGCTTTTTTGTGAGGTCATGTCTCTGGCTTTGTCAAAGAACGTGGTAGGGTTGTGAGCTTGATATGAGTGTTGTTCATCTCAATATCGTCTTTCAATAATTGCATTCCCGTTTCACACTCGGGACACATATTAATGTCGATGGAATGAACCATCATTCAGATACAGATTTCTTGTTTTTTGAGACTCTGTATGTTTGTATCAACTGAAAGAACTGTTTCCTCAAAAGCAGCTTTGTGAGCTAGTACCAATTCAACAGGATACATATCAGCAGTAAGGAGGACCAGGTTGTGTTTGTAATTTGCTAAAACATGGCCAATGTTGGCCAAGGGGTCAGCCTGACACCTACAGAGTGTGGCGTTTATTGCAAGTCTGAGTTGGGTAAGGTTGGTAGTGACAGATTGATTACTGTGTCGGACAATTTCCAGTGTGCGTTGTTTTTTGGTAAAGGGGCAGAGATTCAGAGTATGTCCATTCTTGTCTTTCAGGGGGTCTTTCTTTGCACATGCTGATGCAATTGCTGACCATGATGTAGGCTTCAGAGAAGTCCCTACTGGGACTGCTGGTATTAGTAGGTCTGGAGGTACTGGCGGTGTATTTGTTTTGTGAGGTTTGAATTTGTACAAGATATTAAACTCGTTGTCCAAGGGTGGTGATTTTGTTGACGGCAATTTCATGTTTGATTTCAATTGGTGCCAAGTGAGTTGCTAATTTTCTGTTTTGAGTGATAAGATATTTGTTGATTTTAAGAACATCCTTGTAAAGTGGTTCAAGGATAGCTTTGAATACCTAATGAATTCTGTCTTCATCTTCATCTTTTGAATCCAATAGGTTGGTAATAGGGTTTTGATAATCTTCATCTTCAGAATCATCATCATCTTCAGAACTTTGGTCTTTAATATCATCATTCTCTGGAGCATCTCCAAGATTCAGATCTGCATCTCCAGAGTTTCCGATAGTGTCCGGATTGATTGGTTGTTGCGGTGGAGATGATGGTTGGAGTGGTCCACAGGGTACTCTGTTATGAGCCATACCAATAGCCTTACGGGTACTCTAACATGCACGAGAAATATTGAGCTGTGGATATGGTAAGCTTGACATCTGTCTACGTGAACTGTCATGTTTGCCCTTCCATCCTTGTTTAGATATGTAGCCTGTATTGACTGTACTTGATACAGCTGGAGCATCCATTGCGGAGAGTAGGTCTGAACTTGAGTTTGGGTAAAGATACATTCCGTATGTACTGGAAGCACCAGGTTGGGGTGGGGGTGGCATAGGGTCTGACATGAATGTCTTGCCAGGGTTCACTGTATTCTAAATATGTTACAGTTATTGTAATGTTCTAAGTATTATGAAATTGGTAAATATCCGATGTGTGAATGATGTTATATATTACCTCAGTACCACCTGTACCCAGAGAGGGTTAGAGTTTCACCAGTTTTGTCCTAGCAAGGTGTTGGAGCCTTGTACTAGAGCCTTTGCCTCCTAACAGTAGATACAGAGACACTCTAAGGGTTGTGAAACCACTGCAAGAAAGGAAGTGCAACTTAACTCTGAAGGATCCACCCAAAGACTCTGGAGGTCAATGGCAGCAAAGTAGATGGACGTCGTCGCCTATATCCTGGTAGGTCTGCTGGGCTCCGGTGGCCAATAGGTTCAAGTTCCAAAGGGGGGTAGGTAAAAAGTGCGAAAATTCGAAAATCGGGCGTTACCAACTCAACTCTTATCTGATTATACTGAAACATTGGCATGGTAGACCTGGCAGTGTATCGAATCTGTGATTCCAAGGGCGTTCAGAATGGACGAAGACTCGCAGAGAAACGATGAGATTCGAAATCGAGTTTTTAACTTCGAGAAATATTGGCCCAGACAGTCTGGGGCTTGTAGGGAGATGTGGATGATTTGTTCTAAGGGCTCTAAAGGCCGCTGAATCGATTGCCATTGTCTGTTTGTGAATCGGAGTTGATTCCGATGAGATAGAGGGGGGGTACTGGTGAAAAAGCGACTTTTCGATGAATTGGTGTAACTATTTCAAATATTGAGCTATTGGTCTGAAACTGAAGTGTGGGCCTCATTTATATGTAGTCTCAGTGCTTCGACAGTGTGATGTCGATTGGAAAGGAATTGGTTGTTGAACAATCGGTGGGGGCTCTTTTGCAGGGGGGCAAAAAGAGGGGTAAGGGGCCCAGCTTTCCACCGAGCAACAATAAAGTTCCTATAAAAGTGATGCCCCATTGTAGGGGGAGTAATCTGGGGTAAGGAATCGATTCGCAGTATTCGTTTGTCAATAGCTGTTGTGGTTGTTGACTTATTTTCGAAAAACAGTTTTGCTGGTGTGATTGTCATATTGAAGATATATCTTTTCTAATAACTACTTGAAGTTACTCGAATATTCGTTAAATCTCCTATTCTTTTCCACCAATTAAATTGCTATCCAAGAGTAATACCGAGAGGATCACACCAGATATACTAGCACAAGACGTATATGTATACCATTCAGGACTTGCTTGTAATAGAAGTTATGAAGATTCAATTAGGATCTGAAAGTCACAAAACATTCTAAACAATGATGTATTGCTTTCCAATCATATATTGTTAAGGCTTGTTCTCCTTATCTAGAAGTTTGTCCTACTACTCTTAGAGATTTCAGAAAATTTCATACCTTTATTCTCTCGCTGTAACATTTACTTTAATCAATACTCTTTTCATATATTTCTCTACCTAATCACTCTTTGCCTAAATGATCTTCTGAATCAAGCCACCCTCCAATCCACTATAGGATCTGCAATATCTTTCCACTATAATCTCCTACCTGAACAAATAGACTCCATATTGATATCAGTCCTACAGACTTCTGTGGTCTGAACTTTTCGTATTCTCTCAATACCTTAACTCCAAGGTCCATGGTATCATTTCAAACCTCATGGGTATCTTTGTAATGAGATTGCATAGGTATGGTCATCTAACGCCTTGTCAGATATAATGGAAATTCAGTTATTTTCATATCTACAGCCTTTCAGCTGTCTTTGTATTTTCAGTGGCATGAGCTGATAGAGTATCGACCTTGTAACTATCTTTAAATTCTGTTCAGTACTGGAGTTGACTGCATATACACTTATCTGATTTTATTCGTGGCGATAACCAAATAAGGGATATCTTGTGGAGATTTGATGATATACAGGGATGACACTTGCACTTTCCTGATCAAGTAATTAGTTGAGAGATCGTAATTGATCCTGCTTTGAGGGTATCTGATAATATACAATCTTTTAGGTGTAACATTAAGTCAGTATTGATTGTATATAAATTAATCATCCTAGAGTAATTCTTTTATAGTAGATATATGGTACAATTAAAACTATTTTGAATGTTCTACCATTTACTGAACTTTGTTGTTGAACTATTGTTATTAAAATATACAATCTATACTTCAAATATTAAAAATAATTATTGCAAAGATAACATGTCAATTATTTATATATATTATTATTTACTCAAATTTGTATTTCAATTTTTGTTCTCACTTTTTGCAATCAGACAAAAATTAAAATTGTTCCTATAATCACGATTAAATATATTACTTTCATTGCATTTCATACTACAACTACACTATGTAAGATATTTATAGAAATTTTATTTACTTAGCCTTGCCTGCCCAGTATATCTGTGCGGCAAGGATAACTGTAGCCAAGTTCATCTGTAAAATCAAGTTTATCTGGTATTGCTATTATATCATATCCTTCTTCATCTGCAAATATGTAGGAGTGCAGCTGCTATATATATCAAGGAAGACTAGAACCTGTTCATACATCTTGATATGGTTATAAATAATCAAAAACTGATCTGTATTATTATTACAGCTTGATTGATCAATGAGATTTTCATGGGATTGGATTGAACCTGAAAGCTGTCCTATATTAAAGATGATTTTGTTGATATCCAAATGCAGTCCAAAAGTACAGGTATTTTCACCCACAATTACTCATAGCTGAAAAAAGACTAACAAAATATTAATAATTTAGTAGAGTAAGAATGATAGGTTCAAATTAAGATCAGAACAATTGATACGATAGATAGCATCTAGTAGACTTTTTCCACTCTAATAATCTTCCTTTTTCGATCAATACTGATACAGTTACCATTGAATCTGATATACGGGGAGAATTGTGCGGTAATAGATAAAATCACCTATAGAGCAAGAACAGCTTGTTCAAATCCAGATTAAACTATACAGATATATACATCTTATTAATTAGATCAGATCATGCCAAACAATCATACTTGTCAGACAATCATACTTCAATTTGACATGAAAGAATAGTATGGTACAGAGAGGTAAAGACTCCAGTAAGGGGTCCTCATCATACTCCCATTTCAACTCCATGAATATTTGTCCAATTTGAGTGATTGTCAAACCTGACATAGTCAATCCAATGTATTTATTGGGAATGAATCCAAGTGCCAGGGTGTATTTACTGTGTTCTGGAATGAGCTGCACACCTGCTATGCCTGGAGTATCTGTAGTTAGGATAATATATCATTCTGTGATGATACAATGCCTGATACTGCCAAAATACCTGTTGACACTATATGTTCACTTGGTCACATTACTCTCTCCTCTGCCCCTTACATTGCTTAATATATTGTATTCTCAGTCTGACCATTACAATTGCATGTTACCATGAACTCAGTGGCAACACAACTCTGTACATTGTAATAACGATGTTAGGTACTGCATATATTACTATACAGTCTGCTGATCAACAACTCTATACAC
Organism: Wilcoxina mikolae CBS 423.85; assembly: GCA_014904905.1. Lineage (NCBI taxonomy): Eukaryota > Fungi > Ascomycota > Pezizomycetes > Pezizales > Pyronemataceae > Wilcoxina > Wilcoxina mikolae. The sequence goes on from MU122329.1 coordinate 79,981, forward strand.
AGTTCTCAACATCATTTATATCCATTTATAAACTGGTGGAATACTTGTTCCTCAACCTCTTCGATGGAGATTGCTCAGATTGAACCTTGACTCATCATATTGCTTGCATCCAGCCAAGGCATGGAGATGACCAAAATGAGTGGCTAGTTAACATGTATCATGTGAGACTAGCCTACAAAGTCTATTAATTGTATCAGGTCTATTAAGTGTATTAAGTGTATTAAGTGTATTAAGTTTATTAAATGTATTAAATCTGTTTACTTGTATAAACATCATTTATACTTTTCTCACCACTATAATTTTCTTCTCCTCCAATCTATTTTGAATGTCTTCCTAGGATGTGAAAATTATATCACTATTGAATATATATCGTTTAATATCTGACTTTAATGAAAAAGACTTTGTTGGAATTAAATGAACCCCACCCACAATATTTACAGCACTATTAACTGCATATGCATCTTCAGAACATGGTTTCACCACTCTGACTAGCTGTAATGTACTTTCTGGAATTCTACAACTCGAAAACTTCGTCAGTAGAAGGTATGCGATCTAAAAAGTATGCTTGTCCTATGGATAGACAATGAGCAGCATGAATAAACAGAGTATGGAATACAGTTCAGGATTCTGCAGTGACCTGTAAGTCAGCTTCTATCCATCCTTATATTTTGATGTTGGAATTCATACCAAGTAACAACAGGTAACCTTGGAATATTATCGTTCAACTCCAATAAATCTTTACTTCTTAATAATGTGCTCACTTTTTATGCTATATGATTCGATCTCCAACTCATGGTAAACAGCAGCAGTACAGCATAAGATTACTCCTAAATTAGTGTTGACCTGCTTGGTATGTAAGAAATGATAGGTGACATTGTAGAAACTATTTCAGATGTCATTCTCACTATCAATTATCAAGAGGCCTTGGAAGGATATGTTTTCCCTTTTTCTTTGGACAGATGTAGAGATATGATCCTCAAGAGATGAAATATTGTTGTTGATTCTGTCTTTACTTCTGGAGCAGCTAGTATAAGATTCCATGTTTTGCCATTGGCCTTTTTTACTGCAAAAGTATCATTCTGATAGTAGTAGTTGATTATCTGAGTATAGGTGATACCCATATTGTTACATGTATTGAAGTCTTCCTTAATCTACTTCCTGTGGAAGCTTTCTCCTCTCACTATTGATCACAATTTAGGCAATCTGTAATACTCTATACGTTCGTTGAAATTCTTTATTAATAATATCTTGTAAAAGTTGATATCGCTACCGTTTTCAATGAATTCAGTCATTTCTGCATCCATAATACCTTTCCAGGTATCCCAAATTCACTTTTGAATGGCAGCCATCTTCTTCTTATTATTCTCCAAATTTAACTTGGTATGCAACTAAGAGTACATTTCCACAGTCCTCACTTTGTCCTCTGCTGCATGTGGTGTGCCAGTCCAGAATGGTTGAAATACATTCTTGAAGTCAACAGAGTGATGCAGAATATTGTGTATATAGTCTAATATTTCCTGATTGTGAGAGTTATTTTGCAAATAGATATTGAATACAATAAGAGAGTGAGGAAACTGAACTACACTGTCGAAAATACTGAGCTGTGAGCAACTGTAGTTTCACAGAGTATTGTGTACGACACCCACAATCAATAGTTTAATTGTCTTATTTGCTACTCTGTTCTACTACCATATCTCCTTAAATGGACATGTTGTATTAATCTTATAAATATACTCAGGCACCAAAATCAAAATGTTATTGAACCTGTCATGCCCCTTATGCTGCTTGAAAGACTCATGAGGCCATGTTAAGAGGTTCTCCAATATTTCAATTTGCATGGTGTAGTGCAAATCAGATTGGAGAATATCTCTTGTAACACTATTGAAATATCACAAGTTGTAGATCTCAGGATTAATATTCTTATACCTGAGATCTGTGATACTTGAAGGTGAATTTGCATATAAGAGCGTGCAATACACATTGTAATCCCAGTAGGGATAGCACTCCAGTCAGTGTGGTAGATTATCTATTTGCTGTGGGAGATAATTTCCCCTGTAGCATATGCCATGCTTGATCTTGTGATTGCCATGGTGATTGGGGTAGTCGGCCATTCATGCTATCAATATTACATAGCAATGTCTGAAACTGCCATGAGCACAATGTACAAAGAAGTTCCAACTCGAAGAATTGAGAAAATAATTGAAAACATGCTGCCGCATGTTCTGAGATATTACTTGATTATGCTCCCTTTATTCATTTCTTCTTTTCTCTGCTATATTGTACATCTCAATATAATTGGGCAAAGGAGTTACCAATAACATCTGTGTATTGTATATTTCATTTGTGCAGGTGCAAATAGATTGTGGATTGACATTCATGTCAGCCATAGGGCTTTGTTATCGGAAAGGATTGTAAGGTGCTGCTATCAAATATAAAGATAATTGGTGCCTGTGTATTACTGATAGGTAGTATTGTCTACACACATGTGAGCACTGCAAAGGTCATATGGGTTGGACCTTCCTCGCATGCTTACCATACAACCAGTTGGCAGATTATATTGGATGGTCAATAAGTTGTCCCGTATCATGAAAATAATGCTTGAAAGAGTGTATACCATAGTCCATGTAAGCTGACTGATTAAGATGCAAATTTACACACTCAATGTTAATATGGAGATGAGATTGAATTGGGTCTGAATACTATACATTTCATTCCATCTATTATATAGCAATATTCCAGCAACTATTAGTAAGTGTATCCTCTATTGCATCAAATATATATCCCAGATGGTCATTGGAATTAAGAAAAATGTGTGTATTTTCATTGACGCCGAAGTGGTCCTTCAATATATTGTGGATAATATTAGCAGGAAGGGAAGACCTTTGAAGGTAATAAGTTTTGCAAAATTATCCTTCTCCTCACTGATGAATACATAGAAGGGAGTGTCATAAATTTCCTCAGCATGGTATCAATCATCCAATGGAATGTATATCACAGGTACTGTGCTATCTAGATATGGAAAGAAATTCACAATTGTATTCCAGTCTATAGAGGAGTGTTGGGGAGAGGTAGACATGTGAAATGAAGTAAAAGTATTGAGATCGTCATTGTCATTGTAATTGGCGTACAATCTAGTCAAGAGTTGTAGATGTGCTACTGGGAGTCCTTTCCTATATATTAACAGTCTGAACCAGCAGGTTTTAGATCTTTGTTTGCTGCGAATGGGATATAGTTTCATGGATGGTAATGTTTCATTTCTTTTTATTATATATATCAAATTTGAAAGGTTTCAAGCTTACAGTGCAGTTACGGTTTGGTGTTTGAATGGGAGACTTCATACATATTGTATAGATGATGTGAAGAGATGTATATGTAGTTGGCCGAATCTGAAGAGCATTGCCATTCATGGATAGTATAATTGAATTTAGTAATATATTGAGGCTGTTCAGAAGGGTGCACTTTGAAAATGATATTCAACTCTATATATTGCTGGTGCACTTACTATTTGAAGTAGGTTTGCAAGTCAGCTTGCACGTGTCCTTGGCTAGCAGATACACTTGGCTTGCAGGTATACTTTGCACAATTGGAAGTCAACTTATTCCAGGTGTACTAGTAAGTATCCCCATTCGAAATAGACTTGCAAGTGTACATAGTTTGCAAGTACATCTGACTTGCAAGTACATATAGATATTAAGTATACTTGAACAGAGGTGCGCATTGTACAATTGTAAGTAATGTTAGTCACAATTGTATATGCAACGTTCGAAGCTGAAACTAATGGTGTATGACCTATGGCTATGTTACCACCCATAATATAGTCACTTTGTATGGGTGCAATTGTATTCCAGTGAGCATCTTACTTCACACTGAATATACTACTTCTTCAATTATTGCCATTTGCAAATATCTTTATACATACTCTCAACTACGAGGCTGTAATCGATTTAATACTATGATCGATCTGGTGTTATCAGATACATTTTGTTCACAGGATTTCGCGAATTACTCCTTTTCGATACATTACATTTCAGTACTACAGAGCCATTGCTATCTACACTTCTACATAAAGACATTGAGTGATCGTATACCTGAATGGCAGAATCAAAACTTTGAACGAGTTAGTACCTTATTGGCTGGATCGTGGAGATGGATAGATAGAATACCTAAATGGACCGATTATTAATTACAATCTTATTTCTGGATAGCCTAATATGAAACAAGACTTGACAATATGAGTCAGAGGGCTGAAATAATCATTGCAATTGGGTGACAAACATGGGATGTGCTCCTTTTGATGTATACCTTATTCGGAAGGAATACCTTATCCAGGTGGACCTGAATCTGTATACGATGCACACCCACTTATCTATAATACGTACAATGTTACAGTGAGATAGGCTTGGAAGTACAGGTACATTTTGTCAGTGCAAGTGAAGTTGATTACCTGATAAGTTAGAAATTCTATAGGATACTCACAGGTTAGATGATAGGCAAATCACATAGGATCCATACATTACACGACTATATAATCAGTCAATGATTAGTGACGTGACATCAATTCACACCTCTGAACCGGTTTGATGAATGCTATGTTATGCCGAAGCCTTAAATATGCAAACATGGAGATTTGCAGATTATAGGAATCAATTGGATGTTGACTTCTTTTCTCTTGTTCGTGTATTTCAGCCCAGTACAAATGGTGTCGGAATGGGTATTGTCATCTGCCACTACAGGTAGATTTCACTTGTCTGTCAGATCAATTGAAAGGTCAACCTTGACCGGTACCAATCGAGAGCAAGATCTACAAGGCTGTATGAGGGAGTACAAACCTCAATCTTCTTTCTTTCTCTTTTTGTATGGAGCAGCCCTGGAGGTCAGAAGATAAAGGAGGGGATAATTTAATGGCAGCTGACCTATGGCCTGTATTACTTGTATACTTAGAAGATCAGCCCTAATGGGGCCGTAGGGTATGTCAACCAGCAGGCTGAGACCCGAGGTCATGGGTATGGTACTCGACTGTAAGACAAACCTATTCAGATGTACATATATGGCCTTGAAGGCCCAGTTGATAGAGCTCAATCAAGTATCTATTCATATGTCACAAAGTAACAGCCCGGTAACCACCCAGTTCATAGTGACTTGTCATGAATACAATTGTACTCTATCAATCATCTTACTTCACACTGAATATACTACTTTATCACCTGTTCACATTTGCAATCATATCTACACATACACCCTAGTATGGAGCTGTATGCTATTGTGCAATGTATATGCAATTCCATTGTTACGTGGATACTTATCGGTAAAGTATGGCCGCCCACTCCTTAGAAGTCGTATGTATCCTGAAGGTACTCTTCGGAGTCGTCGAAATCGGAATGGACTTCGTAATCCTCAACTGATAGGTTGTGATATTCGGAGCGGAGTTCACAGGTATAGAACCAATGAAAATATTCGTACTCGATGTTGTATGTGTGAATGAGAATACTCGCAATACGATAGTTGTATGGAATAATAGCTCGTTCGTTCAGCGCGTGAGCGTAGAGGACAATAGAATCAAGGTTTCTGAAATTCATAAAGTATATGGTAAGAAATATTCTTGAAGTAGAAAACAACAATAATATTTTAGTGTCTTGTCCACTGGTGTATTCTGACTGTGGATTGCTGCTAGAGCTTGCTGTTTCACTTTGCGGGTGCAAAGGAAGTTCTTTTATAGAGTGAGTTACTCGTATACTCTCTATGACTTCGACGTTTGTACTAAGATAGCTATGGCCTCCGATCGTTAGGCTGGTTACTCGATCTTGGTAGGCTGCACTTCTTTTCTGTTTGACGTTCGGCACTTTCTAAAGTATGAGGCATTCCTGTAGGTTATCCTCATGCCGTCAGGTTTTGCCATGTAGCAACTAAGCCTGTTTGCTTTTCTTCTGGTCTGTATGCATACACAGAAAACAGGTTTCGGCAATAACCGCAGACGCGTTCATTGAACCATCACTTCCTCTTAGATCTCTCGACTCAATGTCAAATCGGACAGTAAGTTGCAGGGATATGTTTACCCTCATAGACTTGCATCGGCGACCAGCCACTGCAATACCACGTATCGTACCTCCCATCTCGCTGGCTTTTACTCCCATTGCAGGGCTGCAGCTTATGTCGGACCAGACTACCTATGATCTGCCGTTACTTGGGAAGTCAATCCACACACAAGCTCTCTACAGGTAGATTCAACTACCGGGGTGCAGTTAACATATGGAGTCTCTAGATTGTATAGTTATCCCCATAGTAAAGTTCCTCTTCTCGAGCTCTGATGTGTACCTCCCACAGAGTATAGAGGTGTACCCTGCTCAAGCCGGCTGTCCCATATTGCTGATAAGGTAAAGTAGTTCTGGTCGAAACTATCATGCACGGTGTGGCGGGAAAATCCGTTTCTCACCACCACTGCCACTCAGTTTGACAGGGGGAGCTGGCAGGGTAGGAGGACGTACGGAGATACAGGTATGACGGAGATGGATTGAGCGACGGGGAGTATATATATTTGGGAGACTCCGGGGTAGATAGCCATCATCCAGCCATCCAGACAGAAAAATACACACTCTATTTCTCTCAACTCTTGATCCCGTTTACACCTTCCGAAGACTTCATAAATCCACGCAATTTGCGTAGTTCCTTACGGCCGGGTAGCCTTTCATATTCTCTGACCCTCTTCCTACGCTCCTCGAGCCAGAACCGCTCTTTCTCACGAATTCCCTTTGGATGCTGTGAGAGGTGCGGCGGAGTGTTTATGATAGGTCCTCTGCCTTCCAACCCCGCCGTTTCACCACAAATGGAGCCCAAACGCGGATTCCGGTTCGAAAAGCTGAGTATGGAATGGTGGGCAAGACCCCCACAAACTAATATGGGTAAATATGGAGAGAAGCAACTAATTAAAGATAACTATCCTGCCAGAGAAGTGAACGCCGAAGGAAATAACGACGTTCCTAGGGGCGGTGCTAACAATGTTGGATTGGAATGCCGGGTGCTGTAAGTCAAGTACATCAACGTCACTAACGAAGAAGGCACCGACCTTATACCGGGACGAACACCGAAAAGAAAGGTACCGACCTCGTATATGGCACGAATACCGAAAAGAAGGTACCGACCTAACACCGGGACGAAAGGTACCAACCTCGCAGACGAGACGAACACCAAAAAGGAAGGCACCGACCTAACACCGGGATGAAAGGTACCGACCTCGCAGACGGCACGAACACCGAAAAACAGGCACCGACCTCATACCGGGACGAACACCGAAAGGAAGGCACCGACCTAACACCGGGACGGAAGGCACCGACCTTGCAAGACGGGATGAATTCCGAGAACAGGCACTGACCTTATGCCGGGACGAGAAAACACAAACGAAAAAGGACGCAACCACCATACTAAGGCAGACACTGACCCGAAGGAATACCAAGAAAAGAAGCTGACGATAAAGGTAGGAAATAAAGGATACTAATAAGGATACTACTAGTTGTAGGGGGTGGAAGGCACAGGGAATAGAACATGAGGGATAAACGATGTGGCAAAAAGCTAAGAGAGAAAACTGTGAGAGGTGGTGAAGCTGGATTAAGAAGGAAGCAAAAAGAATTCACCTCAAAAAGAGTGCCAATCGACCCAACTCCCCTTCCAAAATTCACAAAGTTAGCAATTGACCTTAGATCACCAATTACTCTCAATTCATCACTCAAATCACCATCCAATCTCCAAACCGCTACCACAGTACCGATCAAAATGTCGACTGAGTACACCCGATCTACCTCCGCCGCCGGTTCCAGTGGCCGTGCCGGCCCCTCTAGTGCTGGACTCTCGAGCGACACCGGAGCCCCCACCAATGTCGGACCTTCTGCCAATGCCTTGCCCAACCATGTGAACGATCAAAGACAATTCATCGAGTCCTTGGCCCTCGCCATCGCTAAGGAAAAGAGACAAATGCCACTTCCGCGAACCATGGGTGCCCCAGTCTTCAGAGGAGCGGATGTTACCAAATTTATCCAAGCATACGAAAGCCTCTCATCTCGCACTGGGACTGACCCAGCAGCCGAAGATGTCATTGCTACCTTCCCGTACTACTGCTCTGAAACGATCCAGGAGACGATCAAAATGATGAACGGATATTTGCAGAAAAACTGAGAGCTGTAGAAAGAGGAACTGAAAGATACCTTCCACCATGCCGATAGCCGAGTTTATATGTATACGAGATCGTACTTGGAACGACTATGCACGGACCAGCTGGAGCGTGGGAACGTCCGTCTGAAAGCGTTTATCCTCGCATACGACAACATCAGCCGCATTATGATCGACAAGGGAGCCTTGGCCGAGTACTCACAGGTGGAAATGCTGCTCGGAGTCCTTCCAAGAGATTTGAGGGCAAAAGCGGTAATGAAACTCGAACTAGACCCTAGAGACCCCTCGACGTTCAAATACGACAAACTCCGAAAGCATGTTCTCAACAAATGTGTGACCGCCGATGCCCTCGCCCTCCTGGACACGGAAAGAGCACGTACAGCGCCGGGAGTCTCTCCTTATTCAGTCCCAGCTGGAGTTCCGCTCCCACAGATACCAGTAATGGTAAACCTTCCAGCAATCCCTAGTGAAGAAAGTCCGACACCAGTATAAGCCACGGAGGAAACTTCTATCGTTAAGGATGAGAATACAATCGACACAAAAATGGACAATATGATGAAGGCCTTCGAGGCCTGGACCTTCCAGATGAGTAAAGCGAATGAACCCAGATACGGAGGCTACCAGACTGCCAGGATGTATGCCATCCAAGCTGACCATCCACCTCCGCACACACCGATAAACTTCCCACCTCCAAATGCACCCACGGGATCCACTTATTACCAACCAGGACCCAATTACCCACAGTATCAACGGCAAGGATTAGGACCCTGTATCTATTGTGATGAGATAGGACCCATCCGCATGTTCTGTCTCGATGTGCGCACCGATCAGGAACAGGGTATAGTCCACCTGAATGAGCGTGGAATACTAACCTTAGGGCAAAGAGGAGGAAATGGAGGAGAAATATCGCGGTATCGGCCGGAAAGAAGGTTTTTGTCAATGCGAGAGTACACTCGGGAAGTAGCTCGACAAGGGCAAGGAGGGGGAGTAGCCACCACCACTGCACCACAGCCGCCTCCGCCGCAGCACGTTGCAAGATCTCAACTGTTTCAGAGGGCCAGCACTCAGGTGACCACCTTCCGCTCAGGGATCGCTCGACAGCTGTCGGAGATCGATGGGTATTACTCAGGCCCGTCTGCAGGTAAGGAAGGTAAGGAAGAAGGTAACGAAGACCGTATCGAGGAACTGAGTGATGACGATGAAGAACAAGAAGAGGGGCAAGGCGAAAGCAGTACGGAAGAGGAAGAGGAAAGTGAAACAGAGGAAGAGAGAGACGCACGTCTAGATGAGGAAGAAAGAGAGAAAAGGTCGGCAGTTGTGCGTACACAGACAGGATATGCCTTCGTGGACGAGAGAAGGAAGAGGGTGGACGAGGTGACCAGAGGTGATGATAAGCGGGCACGTATTAAAGAAGAGGTTCCGGAAGTTTCAACGAATGCTAGTAACCAAGACAAACGAACTATCAGAAAAGCAGTGGCGTTCAGCAAACAACCGGCCAAAACAGACCTCACCGAAAACACGATTCCAAAGACTCCGAAGGTTCCAAAAGCACCGCGAAAGAAAGCACCAGCTCTGGATACTGGAAACTACGAGGTCCTCGGAAGCAGCCAACTAGATTACACTATCCTAGCCCGTCAAGAGAAAGAAACCGGCGAATTGACCTTTCGACTACTGCCAAAAGCCAAAACAATCTCAGTTCCCAAAGACAAACGAGTTGTAGCCAGGACCCCAGCCGCCCCGAAGAAAATCGGAATCGCTCACGTTTCCGCCCTTTCCGGCCTGAAGGGTCACGTCGGATACCCCGACTTCCGGTATGCCAGGGCCTCTCCAACCGTTCCCAGAAAGATACATGGACACGAGCTCCCCATGCTCATCGATGGCGGATCTGAGATCTGCATGATGAGCCAAGAAATCGCCAGAGAATTGAACATCGGATGGAAACGTGCCGACTGGAAGATGATCACTGCTGATGGCAATCGGTCTGATTTGACGAAAGTGGCAGAGTCCGTGCCAGTCAACATCCATGGTATCGTCAATCCCGTGCCTATCTTTTTAGCAAAATCCGGATCCGAACAGGTTATCTTGGGCCGCCCCTGGGAAATATACACTCGTAAGTGCGAGAAGAACCTAGATGATGGCAGTTGTAAAATCACCATCTCCGCCGTTGATGGGTCAGAACAGGTGACGTTTGTTGGGACCTTTCCGGGAGACAAAAGAGATAGATTCGCCAGCAGCTCGGGAAATATACACGTCTAGGTAAAGTAAGGGCGACTAGGAAGGATAGGGCCCAGCACTTCGAAGGGAGGGGGTTGGAGTTTTCTGAGAGGAAAGAGTGGAAGGAGAAGGAGGTGAATAGTAAGAAAGGAAAAGAGAAGAAGTCGATTGATAGGAAGAGGGCATTTGCAGGAAAAGAGGAAGGATCGTTTGAGGAAGAAGGAGAACAGTCAGTTAGAAAAGAGGGACTATCAAAGGCGGTGAGGAGGCTGATGGGAAGGGGCGTGAATTGGGAGAATGAGTGGGAAGAAGAGGAAGGACTAGTGGTCGGAGAGTTGGGTAGGAGGATGGTAGCAGAGGAGTGGTCGATGAGAGAAGAGGCTCTAGTGAAGGAAAAGAGGGTAACTGGGAGAGAATCCACAACTTTTGCGTGGGTTTCTAAAAATAGCATGACTTCGGAACTTAGTCAAATACAACCCTTTTCCTCGTACTTTCATTCAGCGAAGTGCAACTTAGACGACAACACCAAAGCAGTCTGGGTGTGCGCCCGCTACAAATGCATTGCCCAGAAAGCGAAGCCTGTTCCCTTGTCGGATGGAAGTATACCAGATGCCGGACTTGACTGGAGAGGAAGAGCTATCGCCCGGGCTGTACCAATATCTGGCCCTTGGGACGAGTAGTTTATCCCCAAGTTCTCCCGTGGAGAAAGGGGTGGAAGGTTGATACCTGAGAGAGTACGAGAGCTATGGATAGGGAGCATATTATGGCCGAAGGAAAAAGAAGCCCTCCTGAGTATGCTATCGAATAGAGAATACGCTCTCTCATAGACATGGGAGGAATTGGGAACGATTAGCGACGAGGTCGAGCCACCCCATCGCATCCGGCTGGAGTCTGGTCACAAAGTCTGGAAGGATCGTGTATTCCGCATACCCAAGAAAGTCATTCCCATGGAAAAAGAGATGATAGAAGAAAGGGTTCGGCAGGGCCTATTCGAGCCTGCTTGGGGTCCCTACAGGAATGCTCACTTCTTAGTTCCGAAGAAGAATGGGAATTACCGCTTCATCATCTCTGCCATGAGCGCGAATCGGCATACGCTGGAAGACGCCGGGATACCGCCCAACGTCGAAGAGTTTTCCGAAGTCTTCGCCGGACTGCCCATTTCTTCACTAATTGACTTCCACTCTGGGTACGACCAAAAAGTGTTGCACGAGGATAGTCGGGACAATATGGCCTTTCAGACTACTCAAGGGATGTATTGGCCGAACAGACTGGTACAGGGAGCCACCAATTCGGTATCGGCATTTGTCCGAGTATCTCGGAAAATACTAAACGCCCACCTGGGGTCAATTGCAGAAGTATTTATTGACGATGTCGGAGTAAAAGGTCCGAAGAGTCGATACGGGGACGAAGAAGTAGAAGGGCTGCCTGGAGTTCGAAGGTTCGTCCTGGAACATCCCCAGAACCTGGATAATGTACTTGCTGATGTGGAGAGAGTTGGAGCCACCATTTCAGGAGAAAAATCCGACTGGTGCTGGAACGGAGTAAAAATAGTCGGGTTTGTCTGCGGGGAAGCGGGAAGGTGGTCGCAAGTGACAAAGGTCGACAAGGTGTGGAATTGGTCCCGATGTGGGAACCACACTGAGTGCAGAGCATTTTTGGGCCTTTGCACATACTATCGAATATGGATTCCCGAGTATGCAATAGTCGCGAGCCCCCTATTTCGGATTTTACGAAAGGACGTCGAGTTTCAATGGGAGACTGAAGAGAAGAAAGCCATGGCAATCTTGAAATAAGCCCTCTGCAATGCTCCTGCGCTGAAGACGTGAGACGTTAGCGACGGCGCCGGGCAAATAGTTGTGGGAGTTGATGCCAGCTTAGAAGGGTGGGGGGCGATTTTACAGCAGGAAGATGAAAATAAGGACCGGCACCCGTGTCGCTATGAGAGTGGGCTTTGGAACAAAGCCGAGAAGAGATATAACGCGGGGAAACGTGAGTACCGTGGACTGATGAAGGCGCTCAAGAAGTTTCGCAACTACGTATATGGGGTCAGATTCCTCGTGGAAACAGACGCTAACACATTAGTGCATCAACTAAATTTATCCGCCAACGACCTGCCAGGAGCACTAGTCACCCGCTGGATCGCATGGATATGGCTGTTCGATTTCGACGTTAAACACATTCCAGGAAGGATGAATGGAGGTCCTGATGGTCTCTCGCGGCGACCGCGAGGGGAAGGGGAGCCCGAGCCAGAGGAGGAGGATGATCTAGAGGAAACAATTGAAGCAAGTTTACGGGGGATACAGGTGGAACAAGGTCCGGAAAGAAAGGGGAAGGAGAGAGCTTACGAACTATTTGTTGGGTTAAGACTTGCGGAGGAATATAAAGGGAGATGGAAGGAGATAGGCGAATTTCTGGGGAACCTGAAGCGGCCAGAAGGGAAAACTTCAAAGGAGATGCAGCAATTTCGGTGGGAGGCCACAAAATATCTCGTTTCAGACGGGGTACTCTACCGGAGACGGAAAACCAATGAACCGCCGGCAAGGGTGTTGGTGAACATGGAGCAGAAAAGGAAAGCAATGGAAGCTGCACACGAACTAAGCGGGCACCATGGAAGGGAATGAATGCTACGAAAGGTAGTTGAGCAGTACTGGTGGCCCGAAATGTACGTCGACGTCAAAGACTGGGTGAAAACGTACGAGCAGTGCGAGAAGAGAGCGCTGCTACGGTATGATGAACCCCTGAACAGCCTAACTGTTGGTCACTTATGGCAGTGAGTGGGAATGGACAATTCGTACATGCCCAAAACGGAGGATGGGTATCACCTGCTGGTGATAGCCAGGCAATATCTCAGCGGGTGGGCGGAGGCACGACCATTAAAACAGAGTACATCGGAGCAGATAGCCGACTTCTTTTACGAGGAGATAATTTGCCGGTTCGGAACCCCAGAAAGTGTGGTGGTGGACGGAGAAGCAGAAAACAAGAAATGGACCGACCTCCTCCTCAAACGTTACAATATCCGGAAGATCACCGTAACCCCGTACCATGCCGCCGCTAATGGAGTAATCGAACGAGGATACAGACCGATTGCAGATGCGCTATCCAATCTCACGGTCTGCTCTGACGAACCGAAAGAGATGTGGATTGACCACCTACCAGCTGTGCTTTGAGCCGACAGGATCACCGTCAGACGTACGACCGGATATTCGCCCTTCCGCCTTATGTTCGGCCAAGATGCGGTACTTCCGATAGAGCTGGAGAACTTGACATGGAACACTGCCAACTGGATCCAGGAATCGACGATACATCATCACTGCTAGCGGCTAGAGCAAGGCAGCTGGAACGACGGCGAGAAGATATCGATGCTGCCATACAAAACCTAAAGGAATCGAGAGACGCCAACAAACGTTACTTCGACCAAGCAGCCAACCTCCGTGCTGAAGACCTCCAAACTGGCGATTTAGCTCTTGTGCACGAAACCAAGATAGAGCAGTCTCACGGTGCCAAACTGGATGCGAGGTGGCGAGGACCCTACCGTGTCATAGAAATTGCCCAGAGCTTGGGAACTTATCGACTGGCAGAGCTAGACGGAGCAGAGCTCGTGGGCTGGATAGATGGTAGCTGACTCAAGAAGTTCTTCACTCACAACGAAGGCATACACGGTGCTCGAGAAATTAGTACGCCTAACACCACACAAGAAGAGGAATCGGAGGAATTCGAGGAATTCGAGGTGGAGGCAGTAACAGGCCGGAAATATATAGAAGGAGGATGGATGTATTTAATCAAGTGGAAAGACTGGGAGAAACGATCGTTGGTACGGGCGGAGGATATGGTGGGGTGTAAGGAGCTAGTGGATAAATGGAACGCCGCACATCCGGTACCGGCAGACCACCCATTCAGACAATGATGGGAAAGACGGGGGGGAGGAAAGAGGGGGAAGGGAGGAGATCTATTGCATGGACCATGACGAAAAAGAGTTGAAGATACCGAAATCACACAAATTGCGTGGATTTGCGAGATGGAGGGGGAAGAAATATTCCTATTGGCTGAGTTACACCCACGTTACACTAAAACCACACAAATTGCGTGGATTTGCGAGATGGAGGGCGAAGAAATATTCCTATTGGCTGAGTTACACCCACGTTACACCAAAAATCCCTACCATTCTCCCCTAACCGTCTAGTAACCTCGAGATAAAAGAAGCGACGACTATCGCAGGAGTGGGCAGAAAATTCACTACCGACAACAGGAACGACGAACAAGACATGCTCAATTGCCGAGTACAAGCGAGGAAACAGGAGGGGAAGAAACAAAGAAGTTGTGAAGAGATACAAGAGGAGCATACTAGGGAAATCGGGAACGACATAGAAACTGGATGAAGAAGGAAACGGTTCAACTTGAAGATACCCCCCCAGGTATATAAAGAGCCCCCCCCCTCCCACGTTCCTAAGGAAAGACAGTCACTGCACTGTATCGTTCAACCCTCCTTGCACACCGACGACTGCACCCAATAACACCATCTCTATCAGAACCGACGACCGACATGAGGTTTACGTCAATCAACGACATTGCAGCAGCACTCAACGATGTCATGGATTTCGAAGCGTCCTTAATCACCACCACCGCCGCTACGAATCTCGACTCCACCACCACCGCAGCCACCACCACCGCAGCCACCACCACCGCAGCCACCACCACCGCACCCACCACCACCGCAGCCGCCACCACCACCATTACTATGCATGCCTCCTCCTCGGATATCTCTACTATCGCTAGCGATCTTTCTCCAGTATCCCTTTCATCGGAGACACTATCACAACTCAGCAGGGATTTTTTCTCCAATAGACCTGCCGGATCGTTACAAGAAGCCATAGAGATTGCCGCTTGGGAATTTTCCCCCCGAGGCCAGGCTGATTTCATGCTCGAGGTCTATGACCTCTTTGGCAACATTACCGATGCAGCAAACGCCCAAGTCGCATGGCTATCGAACTTCGCGGAGAGAAACCTAGACTGGAGGAAGTTGAAATACAAACGGTACAACAACTTCCTAAAGGCCCTCGATCGCTCTGGCAGGGTAAGAGAGATGATCAAGCAACACCATTCCACCCAGCAGAGGAAGACACAAGCAACGAAGAAGCTGGGGAACCTCTGACAACACCATCCCGAACTCCAGGAAATCCTAAGCGACTCCAGCGGAAGTGAGAAGTGGCTGCGATTAACCGCGATCGCAAGCCAAATATCCAGAGACCCCGAATTAGC
>MU122330.1:1998-54922 GCA_014904905.1 Wilcoxina mikolae CBS 423.85
GTTGTCGGATTGGATGCATTTCAGGAAATGTTAGTATTCGAATTGCGTATTTTCTTCGCATGTGATTAAGTTGTACAGCTACCGGAGGGAGGGCAGATTCGTTGTGTAAGGCTATTGTTGGTGATGTACGGAAGGCTCCAAGTATACATCGAAGAGCTGTGTTCTGAACTGTTTCAAACTTCTGTTGATAAGTTGCTTGCCCTTTCCACCATACTTCGGCCCCAAAGTCGCAAACAGGTATAACACATGCATTGTAGAGTTGGCGGACTGCGCTAGGAGTTAATCCTGATTCTGTATTGGCTAGTGATTTGAGGGCTCCAAGGGCTCTTTTGCTACTTGCGGCCTTCAGCATGACATGGTGTTTGAAGTTAATTTTTCTGTCAAACCAAATACCAATCCACCTTACCATATTCGGGCTAATACCCTTGGTGCCAGGGGATATGGTTGTGCCATTGGGTAGGGTAATACTTTCATCGTCAGTGGTGTCGCCGTTTCGTTTATTGTGGAAATGCATCATCTCTGACTTTGAGTCATCAAATCGTACAGCATTGTTTGCTGCCCATTTGAAAGCTGTTCGTGTAGCTGCTTCCAGGCAACATGCATTATAAGCTTTTGATTTGCTTCGAACCACAATAGCAACATTGTCAATGTAGCTTGGAGTCCAGAAGCAGGGGTAGTCTGTTGTGAGTTGGTAGAAGAGAGGACTGAGATACAGGAGGAAAAGAATGGCTGATGCGGGTGATCCTTGAGGGATCCCTGTTCGAACATGACTGAGGTCTTCCTTTCTTCCATCAAATGCCAGTGCTGTTGTGCGGTTGGATAAGAAGTGTTCTACCCACAATTGAATTGGTATTGGATAGCCCATTTGTCGTAGGGTTTGGAGGAGGCGATCTTTGGATACATTGTCAAATGCACCACTTACATCCATAAAGAGGGCAGTGGTAATTTCTTTTGCTTGCTTTCCTTGTTCAATTTCATGTGTAAGTGCCATGGCAGCATCAATAGCAGAACGTTGTCTTCGTCCCCCTATTTGATCTTTGTGTAGTACGTTGTATTCTTCAGCCATATATGCAAGGCTGTTTGCCATCAACTTTTCAAGGATCTTCCCAAGGCAATTGAGAAGAGCAACAGGTCGGTAGGCCTTTGGTATTGAATAATCAGGTTTTCCAGGTTTGGGGATAATCACAGTCGTTGCTTGTCGCAAGCCGGTGGGATGGTATCATGTGGTTCCGAGTAACGCAAACAGACTGTTGAATTGTTCGGTGGCAGCTAAGTAAGCATTTCGAAGACAGTCAAAGGGAAGTCCATCTGGTCCGTGGGCTTTGCGTGGTGCAGAGATAAAAATTGCTTGTGTGATTTCGGTAGGGGTAAATGTAACCCATGGCAGGGTTTGTCGATTGCGGACATCAGTTGGGGGAGTTGCGACTGGTGGTGCAGGGAACATTGTAGATCGGAAAAGAGCAGCCTTTTCTTCAAAAGTAACAGCTTTTATGTTAGAGAATGACAGGGGTGGTGTTCTCTGGGTTTTCCTTGGTTTGGTATAACGGAGGGCATTGAATATTTCGGTGCCTTGTGCATTTGCTAAAAATTCAATCCACATTGATGTTTTGGAGGTGCGAATATCTCGGAAGTATTGGTTGCGAACAGCTTTGAACTTGATATGGTCGCTATCGAGGCGAGTCTTCTTCCACTGCTTCTGGGCTCGGTTCATACTTGTTCGGGAGATTCTGAGTTGGGGTGTCCACCAGCATTTTGAATGCATTGTAAGTTGGAGGACAGGGGTAGATGCCTTTACTGCATCGAGAATCATGTCTCGTAGCAGTTCAGCAGATTTATTGAGGTTTGATTCGGTCGGCTGTTCGTATAGGTATTGCCACACCATTCGTGAGGCTTGGGAAAGTGTATTAAGAGTTTTGGAAAATATGTCCCAATCTGTTTTGTTCCAGTTGTATCGTATCGTATTGGAGTCGGTGGTAACTAGTTCAGATTCTGCCACAATATCAAATCGAATTGTTGCATGGTCTTAACCAGTTGAAGCATTGTCGTCCACTGCCCAGTTTATAACTGAGTCATGGATCACCTGTGATGTAAAGGCAAGGTCGATAACAGAGGTTCCCTTACCAGTTCGGTAATAGTATGTTGGGGTGTCCGGTTCATTTAGGAGGGAAAAGTTGTTCGTTCCCATGATCTGAACAATTTCGTCTGCGCGTTTGGGTGTTTTGATTTGTGAATTCCACCATGAATGATGGGCATTCATATCACTGGCAATAATACATCGTTCAGGCAATGGGATATTGGTGAAGCTTCTTGGGATGGTGTAGAGGTTGGAAGATTCTTCATGTTCATTATAAATATTGAAGACTGTGATCGGTGAAATTGAGGGAGTTGATATTTCAAGTACTTGAATATCTGAATCCTGGCTGATATCGGTTCGTAGGGAGCATTTGATATAGGGATTATTTTTGGCCACATAGGCAATTGTCCTATTGTGTTTTCTTAAGTTTTTAGGTGGTATCAGAAGCTCAAATCCTGGGTGTGTTGTAATGAATGTGTTGTCTGGGTTGAATCCAGGTTCTTGAAGTAAAAGAAGGTCGGCCATTCCAACTGCAAAGTCAAGAAGTTTATTGATAACTAAGGAGGAACGGTTGCAATTATGTTGTATAATTCGAATTTTAGTTGATGAATAAGAAGGTTGTTTAGACATGGGTGGGGGCTGGATGTTCTTTCATAAACTTGGCTCGTGCTTCGGCATGGAGGGTGGTGATTGTTGGGCATTTGGAATCGTTGGCCCGATAATTTCCCTTGCAGTTGGAACATTTGAGAATATCATGGTCGCATTGTTTCCCTTTGCTGGGATATGATCCACATGAGTGTGAAGTGGTAGTGTAAGGTTCAACACATATATTACATATGGCAGGTTGTTTGCATCGAAGGTAGGAATGGCCAAATTGTTGACAATTAGTACATTGATCGGTTGGTCGGGATACCACATATCGTTCAGCCTTGCGTATTTTTCCGTCTACTTGAACTCCATGGTCTTGTATAAGCTTTGCTTCGTGTTCAGTGCGGACTGCAATAACCATTGTGGTTGCTTTTTTATGAGGTCGGGTCTCTGGCTTAGTCAGAGATCGTGATAAGGTTGTGAGCTTGATATGATTGTTGTTCATCTCAATATCTTCTTTCAACAATGACATTCCCATTTCACACTCGGCAAACATATTAATGTCGATGGAATGAACCATCATTCGGATCCAGGTTTCTTGTTTTTTGAGACTCTGGGCATTTGTATCACCTGAGCGAACTGTTTTCTCAATAGCAGCTGTGTGAGCTAGTACCAATTCAACAGGACATGCATCAGCAGTAAGGAGGACCAGATAGTGTTTGTGGTTTGCGGAAACCTGGCCGATATTGGCCAAGGGGTCAGCCTGACACCTGCGGAGGTTGGCGTTGATTGCAAGTTTCAGTTGGGTAAGGTCGGCAGTGACTGGTTGATCACTGTGTCGGGCAATTACCAGTATGCGTTGTTTTTTGGTGAGGGGGCGGGGGTTGAGGGTACGTCCATTCTTGTCTTTCGGGGGGTCTGTCTTTGCGCATGCTGATGCAATTGCTGACCATAATGTGGGCTTTGGGGAAGTCCCTTCTGGGACTGCTGGTGTTTGAAGGTCTGGGGGTGCTGGAGGAGCATCTTTCTGTCAGGCTTGAATTTGTACAAGATATTCAACTCGTTGTCCAAGGGTGGCGATAGTGTTGAGGGCAATTTCATGTTTGGTTTCAATTGAGGCCAAACGAGTTGCCAATTTTCGGTTTTGGGTGGTAAGACGTTTGTTGATTTTAAGGATATCCTTGTGAAGTGGTTCAAGAATAGCTTTGAATACCTTATGGATTCGGTCTTCGTCTTCATCTTCCGGATCCAATAGGTTGGTAATGGGATTTTGATAGTCTTCATCTTCGGAATCATCATCATCGTCAGAGCTTTGGTTATCAATCTCGTCATCCTCTGGGGTATCTCCAAGATTCAGATCTGCATTTCCAGAGTTTCCGATATTCAAGTGGTCCGGGTTGGTTGGTTGTTGTGGTGGAGATGATGGTTGGGATGGTCCAGAGGTTGCTCTGTTATGAGCTGAACTGATAGTCCTACGAGTGCTGGAGCGTGCACGAGAAATATTAAGCTGTGGGTATGGTGAGGTCGACTGCAGCCTGCGTGAACTGCCGTATTTGCCCTTCCGTCCTCTTTTAAATATATAGCCCGTATGGACTGTACTTGATACAGCTAGGGCGTCCATTGCGGAGAGTGGGTCTGAACTTGGATTTGGGTAAAGATGCATTCCGTATGTACTGGAATCACCAGGTGGGTGTGGTGGTGGCATAGGGTCTGACATGATTGTCTTGCCAGAGCTCACTGTATTCTAAATGTGTTACAATTATTGTAATTTTCTAAGTATTTGAATTTGGTAAAAATCCGATGTGTGAATGTTGTTATATGTGGCCTCGGTACCACCTGTACCCAGAGGAGGTTAGAGCTTCACCTCCTTTGTCCTAGCAAGGTGTTGGAGCCTTGTACTAGAGTCTTTGCTTCCTCACAGCAGATACAGAGACACCCAATAATGGGGCTGTAAAACCACTGCAAGAAAGGAAGTGCAACTTAACTCTGGAGGATTCACCCAAAGACTCTGGGGGTCAATGGCGGCAAAGTTGCCAGACGTCGTCGCCTACACCCTGGTAGGTCGGCTGGGCCCCGTTGGCCAATAGGTTCCAAAGAGGGTATGTAAAAAATGCCAAAAATCGAAAATCGAAAATCGAAAATCGAAAATCGAAAATCGAAAATCGAAAATCGAAAATCGAAAATCGGAAATCGGTTGTAGTAAACTCAGTTCTTGTCCGATTATGCTGAAACGTCGGCAGGGTAGACCTGGAAGTGTATCGAAACTGTGATCTCAAGGGCGTTCGAAACGGATGAAAACTCGTAGAGAAACGATGAGCATCGAAATCGTGTTTGTGTCTTCGAGAAAATTTTGCCCAGACAGTCTGGGGCTTGTAGAGAGGTATGGATGGTTCGTTCTAAGGGCTCTGGAGGCTGCTGAATAGATTGCCGTTGTCCGTTTGTGAATCGGAGTTGATTCTGCTGAGATAGAGGGGGGGTAGGTGTGAAAAAGCGACTTTTCGATGAATTGGTGAAACTATTGCAAATCTTGAGCTTTTGGTCTGAAATTGAAGCGTGGGCCTCGACTATATGTAGACACAATGCTCCCAAAGTATGGAGACAATTGGAGAAGAATTGGTTGTTGAATAATCGGTGTGGTCCTTTTTGCAGGGGGGGGAAAAGGGGGGTATAGGGTCCAGCTTTCCACCCAGCAACAATAAAGGTCCTATGAGAGAGATGCCCTATCATAGGGGGGGTAATCAGGGGTAAGGAATCGATTCGCGGTGTCCGTTTGTCAATAGCTGTTGTGGTTGTTGACTTATTTTCGAAAATCGGTTTTGCTGGTGTGGTTGTCGCTATTACGAGCAGTTCTGCGGAGTGGTGCTATCTAGCCAGGAGTTTTTCGTTTTTCCATTGTTCAGCTTCATTTGTTATGCTTGTTCATGGTTCATTGTTTGTACTTCACCTGCTATAGCCTGCAGGCTGCATACTGTATGATGAATAAATAAATAAATAAATAAATAAGTCATGCAGCTACCATGGGAAGGGCAGTATCGTTGTGTAAGGCTGTTCTTGGTGATATACAGAAGGCTCCAAGTATACATCGAAGAGCTGTATTCTGAACTGTTTCAAACTTCTGTTGATACGTTGCTTGCCCTTTCCACCATACTTCGGCTTCAAAGTCGCAAACAGGTTTAACACATGCATTGTATAATTGGTGGACTACACTAGTAGTTAATCGTGATTCAGTATTGACTAGTGATTTCAGGGCTCCAATGGCTCTTTTGCCACTTGCGGCCTTCAGCATAACATGATGTTTGAAGTTGATTTTGCTGTCAACTCAAATATCAATCCACCTTATCACGTCCGTACTGATGCCCTTCATGCCAGGGAAAATGGTTGTGCCATTGGGTAGGGTAATCCTTTCATCGTCTGTGGTATCACAGTTTCGTTTATTGTGGAAATGTATCATCTCTGACTTTGAGTCATCAAATCGTATAGCATTGTTTGCAGTTCATTTGAAAACTGTTCATGCAGCTGCTTCCAGGCAATGTGCATTGTAGGCTTTTGATTTACTTCGAACCACAATGGCATCATCGTCAATGTAGCTTGGAATCCAGAAGCAGGATTAGTATATTGTGAGTTCGTAGAAGAGAGGACTGAGATACAGGAGGAAAAGAACTGGTGATTAGAGTGATCCTTGAAAGATCTCTGTTCGGACAGGACTGAGGTCTTCCTTTCTTCCATCAAATGCCAGTGATGTAGTGTGGTTGGATAAGAAGTGTCCTATCCAGGATTGAATTGGTATTGGATAGCCCATTTGTTGTAGGGTTTGGAGGAGGTAATCTTTGGATACATTGTCAAATACGCCACTTACATCCATAAAGAGGGCAGTGGTGATTTCTTTTGCTTGCTTTCCTTGTTCAATTTCATGTGTAAGTCCCATGGCAGCATCAATAGCAGAACGTTATCTTCATCCCCCTGTCTGATCTTTGTGTACTAGGTTGTATTCTGCAGCAATATATGCAAGTCGGTTTGCCATCAGCTCTTCGAGTATCGTTCCAAGGCAATTGAGAAGAGAAACAGGTCGGTAGACCTTCGCTATTGAATAATCAGGTTTTTCAGATTTGTGAATAATCACAGTCATTGCTTGTCATCAGCAGGTGGAGTGGTATCCTCTGGTTCTGACTAATGAAAACAGATTGTTAAATTCTTTGGTGACTGTTTGGTAAGCATTTTGGAAACAGTGAAAGGGATGTCCATCAGGTCTGGAGGTCTTGCATGGTGCAGATGTAAAACTTGCTTGTTTGATTTCGGTAGGGGTAAATGTGACCTATGGCAGGGTTTGTCAATTGAGAACATCAGTCGGGGGAGATATTACTGCTGGCGTAAGGAATATTGTTAATCAGAAAAGAGTAGTCTTTTCCTTGAAAGTAACAGCTGTTATGTTAGAGAATTACAGGTGTGGTGTTCTCTGGGTTTTCCTTGGTTTGGTATAATGGAGGGCAGTACATATTTCAGTGCCTTGTGAATTTATTAAAAATTCAATCCACATTGATGTTTTGGAGGTGTGGATATCTCGCAAGTATTGATTGCGAACAGCATTGAACTTGGTATACTCACTATCAAGGCGAGTTTTCTTCTACTGCTTCTGGGCTCAGTTCATATTTGTTCGGGAGATTCTGAGGTGGGATATCTACCAGCATTTTGAATACGTTGTAAGTTGGAGGACAGGGGTAGACACCTTCACTGAATCAAGAATCATGTCTCATAGTAGTTCAGCAGATTTGTCGAGCTTTGATTCAGTTGACTATTTGTGTAGGTATTGCCAGACAATTCGTGAGGCATGGGAAAGTATATTGAGAGTTTTGGAAAATATATCCCAATCTATTTTATTCCAGTTCTATCGTATTGTGTTGGAGTCGGGAGTAACTAGTTCAGATTCTGCCACAATATCGAATTGAATTGTTATATGGTCTGAGCCAGTTGAAGCATTGTCATCTACTGCCTAGTATATATCGGAATCATGGATAGCTTCTGATGTAATGGCAAGGTCGATAATATAGGTTCCCTTGCCAGTTCGGTAATAGTATGTTGGGGTGTCCGGTTCATTGAGGAGGGAAAAGATGTTCGTTTTCATGATCTGAATGATTTCATCTGTATATTTGGGTGTTTTGATTTATAAATTTCATGTTAAATGATAGGCATACATATTACCGGCAATAATGTATCGTTCAGGCAATGGAATGTTGGTGAAGCTTCTTGGGATGGTGTAGAAGTTAGAGGATCCTTCATGTTCTTTATAAATATTGAATACTGTGATCGGTAGAATTGAAGGAGTTGATATTTCAAGGACTTGAATATCTGGATCCTGGCTGATATCAGTACATGGAGAGTATTTGATTCAGGGATTGTTTTTGGCTACATAGGCAATAGTCCTATTGTGTTTTCTTAGGTTTTTAGGTGATATCAAAAGCTCAAATCCTAAAGGTGTTGTAACGAATGTGTTGTCTGGATTGAATCCAGGTCCTTGGAGTAAAAGAAGGTTGGCCGTTCCAACTACAAAGTCAAGAAGTGTATTAATAACTCAGGAGGAACGGTTGCAATTATATTGTATGATTCGAATTTTAGTTGATGAATAAGAAGGTTGTTTAGGTATGGATGGGAGCTGGGTGGTCTTTCATAAACTTGGCTCGTACTTCGGCATGGAGAGTGGTGATTGTTGGGCATTTGTAATTGTTGGCCCAATGATGTCCCTTGCAGTTGGAACATTTGACAATAACATGGTCGCATATTTTGCCTTTGCAGGGACATGATCCACATGAGTGGAAGGGAGTAGTATTAGGTTCGGCACATATATTACATATGGCAGGTTGTTTGCAGCTGAGGTAGTAATAGCCAAATTGTTGACAATTAGTACATTGATCCGTTGGTCGGGATACCACATATTGTTCAGCCTTGCGTGTTTTTCCGTCTACATGAACTCTGTGGTCTTGTTTAAAATTTTCTTCTTGTTCAGTGTGGACTGCAATAACCATTGTGATTGCTTTTTCATGAGGTTGTATTTCTGACTTAGTCAGAGATCTTTATAGGATTGTGAGCTTGAAATGGTTGTTGTTCATTTCGATATCTTCTTTCAACAATTGCATTCCCGTTTTACTTTCAGAAAACATATTAATATCGATGGAGTGAACCATCATTTGGATCCAAGTTTCTTGTTTTTTGAAACTCAGGGCGTTTGTATCTATTGAGTGACCTGTTTCCTTAATAGCAGCTTTGTAAGCTAGTATCAATTCCACAGGGCACGCATTAGTAGTCAGGAGGACCAGGTTGTGTTTGTAGTTAGCGGAGACATGACCAATATTGACCAAGGGGTCAGCCTGCCACCTGCGAAGAATGGTATTGATTACCAGTTTAAGTTGAATAAGGTCAGCAGTAACTGGTTGATTACTGTATCGGGTAATTACCAGTTTACGTTGTTTTTTGGTGAGGGGGCGGGAATTGAGAGTACGTCCATTCTTGTCTTTCGGGGGATCTTTGTTTGCACATGCTGATGCAATTACTGACTATAATATGGGCTTTGGGGAAGTCCCTTCAGGAACTGCTGGAGTTAGTAGGTCTGGAGGTTCTGGCAGTACATCTTTCTGTGTGGCTTCAATTTGTACAAGATATTCAACTCGTCATCCACGGGTGGTGATAGTGTTGAGGTCAATTTCAGGTTTGGTTTCAATTGAGGCCAAGCGAGTTGCCAATTTTCTGTTTTGTATGATGAGATGTTTGTTGATTTTGAGAATGTCCTTGTGAAGTGGTTCAAGAATGGCTTTGAAAACCTGATGAATTGGGTCTTCATCTTTATCATTGGGATCCAATAGGTTGGTAATGGGATTTTGATAATCTTCATCTTCAGAATCATCGTCAAAGCTTTGGTCATCAATTTCATCATTCTCTGGAGCGTCTCCAACATTCAGGTCTGCATCTTCAGAGTTTCCGATATTGTCCAAGTTGATTGGTTGTTGAGGTGTGGATGATGGTTGGGGTGATCCAGAGGTTACTCTGTTATGAGCTGTACCAATGCTCTTACGCGTGCTCGAACGTACACAAGAAATATTAAGCTGTAGATATGGTGAGATTGACTGCAATCAGCATGAACTATCCTGTTTGCCCTTCCATCCTTGTTTAGATATATAGCCCGTATAGACTGTACTTGATACAGCTAGAGTGTCCATTGTGAAGAGTGGGTTTGAACTTGAATTTGAGTAAAGATGTATACCATATGTATTGGAAGCATCCGGTTGGGGAGGGAGTGATATAGGATCTGAAAGGATTGTCTTGCCAGAGTTCACTATGTTCAAAATATGTTACAGTTATTGTGGTTTTCTAAGTATTTTCAAATTGGTAAATATCTGACATGTGAATATTGTTATATGTGGCCTCGGTACCACCTGTACTCAGAGAGGGTTAGTGCTTCACCTCCTTTGTCCTAGCAAGGTATTGGAGCCTTGTACTAGAGCCTTTGCTTCCTCACAGTAGATACAGAGATACTCGTAGCGACAAGAAGACCTCTGAGAAGCCTGCTATGTGATGGGGCTGTAAAATCACTGCAAGAAAGGAAGTGCAACTTTACTCTGGAGGATCCACCCAAAGACTATGGGTGTCAATGGCGGCAAAGTAGCCAGATGTCGTCGCCTATACCCTGGTAGGTCTGCTGGACCCCAGTGGGCAAAAGGATGTAAAAAGCGCAAAAATTCGAAACACAGGCGTTGCCAACTCAAATCTTATCCGATTAGGTTGCAACTTAGTCAGGGTAGACCTGGCAGTGTATCGAGACTGTGATATCAAGGGCGTTCCAAACGGATAAATACTCGTGGAGTAACAATGCAATTCGATATCGGGTTTCTGGCTTCGAGAAACTTTGGTCCAGACTGCCTGAAGCTTGTGAAAAGGTGTCCATAGTTCATTCTAAGGGCGTTAATGGCCGTTCAATCGATTATCAGTGTCCGTTTGTGACTCGGAGTTGATTTGGTTGAGATATAGGGGGGGAAGGTGTGAAAAAGCGACGTTTCGATGAATTGGTGTAACTATTGCACATCTTGATCTATTGGTCTGAATTTGAAGCGTGGGCCTCGTTTATATGTAGACTCAATGCTCCCAAAGTATGAGGTCAATTGGAAAAGAATTGATTGTTGAGAAATCGGTGGGGGCTCTTTTGCTGGGGGGGGAAAAAGAGGAGTAAGGGGTACAGTTTTCCACCCAGCAACAATAAAGGTCCTGTGAAAGAGATGCCCAATCATAGGGTGGGTAATCAGGGATAAGGAATCGATTCGCAGTGTCCGTTTGTCGATAGCTGTTGTAGTTGTTGACCTATTTTCGAAAATCAGTTTTGCTGATATGGTTATCGCTCCACTTGTAGCATCGCTAACATCACCAGGAATGAGCTAGCTACTTTCTTTCCGAGGAGATTCCATGATTTCTATAAATACATTTCCTACAATGAATTCGCAAACATGGCAGGCATTCAGAGGACTTCCATAAATAGATTCGGGAACAGATACCCCTGGTACTGATTGTCTTAATATATATGGTATTGCATCATGCACAGACAGAGTGGTAAAGAAATAGAGGTTTAGTTTCAACAAAGGTTGAAATTGATGACCTCAAAATTTGGCACAATAGGTCCGAGTGGGAGTATTACTTCAATCCAGATAATGATGACAGTAAGTATGGCCTTCACAATTCATGCAATCGATCTAACATTTCTTTTACAGAGACTTACACTGATGTCATGAATATTTGGAATTATCTCCTATCTCCATTGCGATAGAAGGTCCTCAAGACAATAAGGGCAACACTCAACAACCTCACTCTATATGAGAAAGGAGCCAATAACATATCACCTCTAGTCAAGCCTTGTCGAGTGGTATTAAATAAGATTGCAATGAAAGGCCTGATCTAATGATGGTGTCAGATATTGAGACTCCAATTATTTCTGTTATCTGCATCTCAATTGCTAACGATTTGTCTTTCGATGCTGAGGATGCAATTGATAATAGCGACAATGATAGCAACAATGAACATGATGATATTCACTGTACCAGGAGTCGTACTCAGCGACATTGTGGTCTCCAGCTGGAAAATGATAAGGTCATGAATGAGGAAGATGAGGATGATGATAATGTTGAGAATAAGGAGGATGATGAGGTCCGGGATGACAATGAGAATGAGAATAAGGACGAGTACAAGGACGTAGAGTCAGACTTGGTAGATGACTGTCAAAGAGAGAATAGTTTAGAGGATATACTTCAAGCTGGCTACAACGTATAGTATAGCATTTGGAATGAGGAGAGAGTGGTTTAGAGGATGAGTTTCAAACTGGCTGCGATGTGTAGCATGGTATTTAGAACAGAAAACTGTATATATTAGAGTTTAATATCAAACATCGTTAATAGTAACGTTACTGAACTATATCCATCGTCTGAGATGTGAATGCCATTTAGGACGTCGTATAAATATTGCATGCTGTAAATATTGCATTATGTTATAGTGTACATTGCACTCATGTGTTACATGAGTAGTATTGTGGATCAAAAGGTGAGCAAACTGCATGACTATGTCAGTAAGAATTATGTGTACTGTATAGCTGCGATAGTAAGGAGTGCTGCATCAGGAGGTGCAAGCGCAATGCCAGGCGTTGTATATATACATATACAGTGTCACGTTACGATGAAGCTCAAAAGATTTCATCTGAAGTGTCTGAGTCATGCTAAACTTTCCGGTGTCCAGAGCACGACTTGATTATTTTTCCAATTCATAGGTGAATATTGTTTTAAATATTCTGAGCTGGATTGAGCCTGTATAAAGGTTGAAGTATATCGTATACCTACCTGTAATATAATCAATACTGGCCAATATATTCAAAATATGAAAAGAAAAAGGAAATAAACAATAGTATAGAATTAATTAATATTTGCATATTTCTTTTGATTTTCTATAAGATATTTCTTTTGGTTTTCAGTTTCTCATAATGGAACATTTTATTTGTCTTGATAATCCTCTTGGCAACTCTTATTTTATGTATACATAGAGAAAAAAAGGTTAATCTACTCCATCTGAATCAGGACAAAATTTTGCATAGATTAATATAGTGTATTCTTAAATAAACTCCATATATTATTTCTATATCCTCAAAAGTGCTGACAATTTTATTATATCTGTCTTACATAGTTTTCTAATTATTAACCATTGATTATTGGTTATAATAATAGCTGTAGTAGTATGTGTCAACAGAATGTTAACAATATTTAGTACCATCGAATAACTACTACTTTCAGAGCAATATATTAATAGGAATTATAAGTTTTAGCTGCTATTATCAATGGAATAGAGCTATACTATAATATTCTAAAACAAATTTAACATACTATTTTCATCATATTCTGTCAGACCGAATGACTATTATTGACAGTCAATACTATAAATATAGATATTTCACAGAATCATATACAGGATTCAAATAATTGCAAGGAGTATATTATGAAACTGTTTTTCAATCCATATAATAATCTGAGTATTTTGGACAGTTTCAGAAATTCAAGGCAACCTGGACCAACAAATCTAATTTGGTTCTATTGATAGCCTGGACCATCAATTTCAAATCTGTTTGATTTCAATACAAACTCAGATCATAAGCTTTCGGTTGGGACCATTGCTAGTACTAGACAGTACAAATAACTCTGATTCTGAGTAAAAAGTTAAAAAAAACTCCTTTATAGATAAAATGTATCAATAAAGATACTATTTTGAGTCCAGAGGGTACTCCAGAATACAGAAGATTTCCCATAGACACTGCTAGCGGGGAGTCGGTTAGCCCGTCATGATATATCACCCGGTAAAATATATTACTTGCACAGCCAATTCTCTTACCTGTAGCCTCGCATATTTGAATCTCGCATATTTGAACTTCTCGAACAAGCCATTCATTTGCAAAATGCACAAACTCATTTTACCAAGTATCTCACTCTACACATGAGTTGAGAAATACTGTGGCTTACTTTCAGAGTTGCTTTCTTGGTTCGTAAGTCGGATTATTTGTAAATACGTCTTCTTGGTGTAAGTCGGAACTTCTCTTATCTGATGTTTTATAATCCAGAGACACTGGTATGATTCCTTTGCATTGTAAACAACAATTTTTCGTTTAAGTTCAAGACACAACCTGCCCAGGCAGTCAATTGAATAAAGGCACCTTTTCAGGTTTTCCGCACTACTATATCTAAGGTATCCAAAATATCATACGCAGGGAGACATAAACTCTAACTGCCTAAAAATTACTACAAGTTCGCACACCACCCTTTCCCCACCTCCTCTGGCACCATCATCACAACGTCACCGCACTTCTCCTCTACCAAGGCTTCCACCACTTCCCCCGTCGTCCCCGCCAGCCCCGACAGCCCGGGCATCCAACTCAACCACATCACCATCGCATACCTGGCATGCTTGCGTATCCACGCCATTTCCTCCTCCAAGGGGCGCAATACGTTCATCACCTCTTCCGGCAGAGCTCCCTCGGTATTCATATAAATCAACCATTCATCTTCCTTTATTTCATCGCCCACAAGCATCTCATTAATGCCCAATACTAACCCGGCAACTGGCTCAAAGCCCTTGCTCTCCAACATTCCCCTCATGTGTCGCGTGATCTCGATCAACAGCCTCTTCCACATCACCTTGGCCCGAGTTTCAAGCGGTGCTTCCGTGAGTCGCAGCATGAGCCTAAATCCCAATAATGGATATTGCCATACCATACTGTCCTTATTCCGTTTTGGTTCTGCGACTATTTTCTTAATCCATTCCCCCACAAACCCTTCGTGACCATCCCCGTTAATGTGTACTTGAGTCAAGATTTTGTTTCTCGTCCACAACAGTGCATTATGTCGCTGCTCGTTCTCTTCTGAACCATCCAATCGCGCCCAACTCTTAGTTCCCAGAGTTTCCTCCACGACAGCAAGGAAAACCAGCGGAAGCAGCTGCCGCGAAAAGTTGCGATAGTGACCAAATCCCTTGCAAAGATCATCCGCCCAACGCTCCACATTGGAGGTGTATGGGATCAACGAAAATGCTCCTGTCGCCGTCTCCCGGATAGGAGTGTTCCCTTGCTCAAGGACGTAGAAGGAGCAGTTGTCGCAGCACATAAAGGCGGAGATTATGTCATTTTCGGGAAAAGCACCCACCGCGAAAGGCCATGGGATGGTTGAGTTGCATACCGACGAACAATCGGCGGACTGCTTAAGGAGAAAAACGAGTTGCGAGTCTTCTTCGCAACACAGTTGGCATTCGCCTCGGAAGCTTTCACTGGTGGGAGAAGCAGGTTCCTCCGGTACAAGTGTCAGAAGTGCATTGTTGATGCTACTTTGTGGTTGTAGGGATTGTGGCCGGCTGTATATTGGTGAGTCGAGAAACTGTCTGCTGTTTCGTCTGTGCTCTGTTCGAAGCTCTAGCTGCAATCTCGATAACGCAGTACGGTCTCCTGTGGGGGAAGACAGAAGTTGGGAAATGCGGCGAACTCGATTTGCAGCGCGTGAGTCGGCAGTGTCCAATTCTGCTTGAGGCCCTCTCGATGCTTGTAATTCCCAAGGAATACGCCCACGCCCTCGAGCTCTATCAGTGGCTATATCTGCTGCAGGACTTCTCGGTACTGTCACAGTCTGTGTGGATGCGGCGGGATTGCGTGTCAGTTCTAAACGCTGTAAAGCAGCAGCCAGATCCAGCTCCGGAAGATCTCGCCATTCGACAAGAGAATTAATACTCCTCCCATTGAACTTGCCACGAGGTCGCAGTGTCTGGAGACACCCATCGATATGAATGATCTGACACGGTCCAAGGGAGTCACGTCCAGACGTAGATTGATACAGGACAGCTACGTGTTCCAAATTGGTGAAATGATGCGCAGAAGCGAAAGCATCCCTCGGCGAGGGCTTATTTGAACTTTCATTGACCATGACAAGGACATGCGGAACGGTTTGCAGCTCATCTGACGTAAATCTTTCTAGTCCTAGTAGTGATCGTTGTGACAAGGCTGCAGAACTTCTGGTCGTAAAGATGATTATCAGGTCTGCTTCTCGTTGAATTGGCAGCAGGCGCGGAAAGTCACGAACAGAGCCGACATCGGCAACACAGAGTGTAAGATTACCGTCAGCAACTGTTATCTCCTGCACAATATACTGATTGAACGTTTCGTTCCAGAAAATCATTCGAGTGACCGCTGGTGTTGCGGGAGATCTGCGGTTCAGGAGCAGTTGATGTGCAAAGTTCTTGAAACCGCGGTGCAGGGGAGACCCGCCATTGACCAAGAACAATACATTGCACTCCGAAAACGGTATATTCCTGCTTTCGGTGGACGTTACAGGGGTCTCCAGCTGGTCTAACTGTTGCCTCAACTGTGAGAACTCGAGTGATGAACGTGGTGTCCTGTCCTCCATGTTTGAGAAGTCACTCGGTAGTCGTCCATCGAGGTGTGGAGATGGCATTGAGGGATGGTGAGCATGACGGCGACTACGGAATCGACCTGCGGAGGTTGGTGGTGGTGGGGACGGAGGGAACCGGAATGCGCTCAAGTCCGCGCGGGTGGAGCGGCGATTGGTGATGGGGTTGTCGAGCTGGAACATGGCAGATACCTGTCAGTACTTAATGCATTCTCGACTCATTCCATGACGCAAAATAATGGATAGACAAGGCTTATGCACCAGCAATTCCTCACCAACCCGATCTCCCTGAAGTGCAAGACTGCTAGTCGTAATAGTGGCCCAACCCTCATCTGATTCCATACCGTCCGTCGTAGCCACAACCAGTCGCGTCGAAATGGTGCGGTATGCGTAGCTATTCAAGAGTTCGTTCGACAAGCGCGCAGGATTCCCAAATGCCCGAGGTAATTTCAATATGACTATGGGGTTGATTGGAACACACGCGTCTGGTCGGGGATGACGTGGAAAGTCGGTTACCAGATGTCGCTAAACTGCGAATCTGTAGAGAGTAGAGTCAGCAGTTCAGCTCACCATCGAACATGCACGATGAGGCTGAGCCCTAGATCATCGCATGATATGTTCGTTCCGTTCATGTCGAGTAACATTCCTGTCGCACTTGTGCAGTCCTTCATTTCGTTGTAGAACCAGTAACAGTAACAGCAGCATTGTCCGGGAGGCAGCGCATGATATGATCGAAAAGGCCTGGGCAACTACTCGAACGATGTGGAGCCCCTTCGTTTTGGGTTCCCTCTCTTTGTATTCTACACTTAAAGTTGGAACTTCCGTGTTTGACATCACTAGGCATCCCTGACGATCCCATCGCCGGCGGGCCAAATTTCTTCGCATTCTGGGAACCAAGGGAGGGGATAGATAGTGCCCCGCAAGATCGCAAAACAAGTGAAACTCGGTAGACGAGTGCTCGAATACATGGTACACCAATTCCCGACCGAAGCAAGCATTTCAGAGTTCGAATAGCGCAGACACCTGCTCCTCTGGCATGCTGGTTGTGGCGCAAGAATACCACCCAATCTCTTCCTCATGAACACCACACACACATACCATGAAGAAAAAGAGTTTGTCATCATGTTGTACGACGTCAGAACTGTTGGGGCGAAGTCATGGCAGATCGCAGGGCTGAAGTTGCACACCTAGTCAGTGCAACCCACGAACAGATTCTCGATCAATGCGATTTGGCGGAGAAAGAGAAGGGCGGGGGGGAGGAGGGAAGGCGATAAAGTATCCGACATCTCACGTTATACAACGGTATCTAGAGCATTGGCATTCCTATCATTTTTGCAATTTGTTCTGTCAGGATCGATGTTCGCGTTCTCGGTGTGTGTGTGTGGTGTGTGTTGTGCCTCAGTGCGAGCTTCTCCACTGTGCTGGGCCCTAGCGCATTCCCCACCTCACCCCCAGGAAGTTAGTGGTTTTGCGTCCGCGCTAACACCCGTACAGCTCTCCTCCTCCCCTCCAGGTCACTGCTCCCCCCTTCACCTCCTCCTCCTCCCCTCCTCCACAATCCCCGACCAAGTGTACACACCCCGCCGTCGCCGTGCCCGCCACTCGAAAAATTTGATATCAACTCTAAATTCGTATCAATCGATCGATCAGTCATTCACTCAATTCATCAATCAAAAATCAATCATTCTGCAATACCCCCCACTCTGATGCTTGAATTGAATTCCAGTCCGTGTTCCTGCCATCGGTGACATTATTCTTTGTTGCTGCAGGTGAGATATGCCGACAGTATGCTTGCTTCAGGTTGCAGGCATCGCTGCTGCCGCCTCACGCACTCATCACCATGTCGTGTCTACGTATCCATCGTTCTGAACTATAAGTAACTCGAACTACTCGCAGGCTTGCACACAGCGATATCCTGATTCACGAAAAACAACGGCAGCCACGACAATCTTATACATAGCGTCCACCACCTCTTACACCCTACGATGGAGTATGCGCAGCTCGGCGGTTCCGATCTAAACGGCCAACACCACGACCATCAAAGTGACCTTGCGCAAATCGATGCTGAGAACCGATACAACAGAGAACAGCAGAGCTTGCGTGCAAGGCTACAAAGACTACAGCAGCAGCAGCAGTTTGCGCAAACCGACACGCACGCACACGTCCACTGGGCTCCATTTGACCCACCCATATCAACATATCCACAATCATCCAATCCTCCTGCGCCATACTCGCCCGATGATGGGTACTACATCCCGAATTCCAATGTCAGTGTTGGTTTCTATAATTTTTTATTTTTTAGAGGCCTTCTGCTTCCCACGGTTCGTTGCACTCACAGTTTGTCTACCTGCTAGAGTGGCTACACCGATATAATACCAAGTGCCTTATGCGAAAGCTACGTCGGATTTAACCCGATCGTGGATACTACAAATTCTGCTACCCTACAACCGCGCGCCTATGGTCAGCTTGACGATCCTTCCAATTGGCAACCGGTATAATCTACCCTCCTCCGATGAACCCTAATCTGCTCCAGGGTTGACATATTGAGGTGTGGAGGTACCGAGCAGCGTCCCCATCGAAAGTCAGATACCGGTGACAACCGAAGAAATAGGGGATTGTTATTACCCATTAGATCTTCAGGATCTGAACTCAGCAGCAACAGGCCAAATCTACAATGACTTCGGAGCGTTTGTGCCAGATTTCGATGCCTCTCAAGAGCAGCAGTTTGAACCCGTCAATAATTTCGGTTCACCAGGGGTACAGCTGTGGGACCGCCCAGCCCCCGAATATGATTTTGTATCTCCACAACCGGAGCCCCAGTGGTCGTCACCCCAACAGCGATTCGAGCACACCCCTGACTCTATCATTAATTGGTTTTCGGAGAATTATGCATCCAGGCGGGATCCGCCATTATCTGGGAAAATAATGTCGGAACAGAGCGGTGGAATATGGTGTAAGATATGTCGACCACAATACACCTTTCTGGATCCCCTGTCCTATCGCCAACATAAGGAAGAGATCCACGGTATTGACTTCAAAACGGGATATCAGTACTGGGCTCCGCTTGAGGTTCGGCCGATATCAGGAGTTGTTGGGATTGGTTATGAGGGATACTGCCCCACGTGTCTTCTCTGGATTCCGATGGATCTAACAAAACCGGACTTCAACTGGTTTCATCATGCATCTAAGGTTCGCTCTCTAGTAAAGACAAGCCCGAGCAATGCTGACAATCGCAGTGTCAAGATAAAGGGTACGACCCCAAAAAGACGAAATCGACGAAATCGAGACCAGCCAGCCCTCTCGAACGGTGGAGCTCCAGTGCATCGGAAGATGACGCCGCTCCTATCGACAGCATCAAAAAAGAGGCTATCCGAAGAGCCCGGCAAGGAGAGTTCCTCCGTCCCAGACCACCGTTCGCATCCAACAGTAATTCCAATCCGTCGGATGAAACAAACAGCGACATATTTTCCTCTGGCAGTTCACAATCGGTCCGCACCTCTAACTCAGGCTCGGGTTCCAGCATGGGCTCCGCCATGTCACAGCACTCACTCGAAAGCCGCCGTAAAAAGATTCTTCGTACCCGAAAGCGAAAGGGCGCAAGATCGTCCAACCAAGGGCTGCGCGTCTATCAATGCACCTTTTGCATGGCTGACTTTGCAAACTTTGGTGACTGGAGGCGACACGAAGAGGTGATTCACCTTGTGCTGGATAAATGGGTATGTGCGCCCGAAGGCCAATATAAAAATGGAACCCGTGAATGTGTCTACTGTGAAGAAGTTCACGCAGAGCAATCCAACATTCCGAACAAATGCAATGCCAGTTATTGCCATGGCAAAGGTCCCGCCGACCGAGTCTTTGCCCGCAAAGACCATCTGAAGCAGCATTTGAAACGCATGCATGGAATCCATTCCTGGCGGCCTTCCTTCGACGCCTGGTCAAAAAAGGCGAAAGGACCACGACAGAGTCGCTGTGGTTTCTGCGGTCAAACATTCGATGACTGGCAGCAGCGTATGCAGCATATAGCATGGGAATTCAAGAACGGGCAGAAGATGACCATGTGGGAGGGCGATTGGGGGCTCGAAAGTGCGTGGATGATGGAGCAGAGGCTCGGGGGTGCCGTCCTGCCAAAAAACAGGCCTGATCACATCTCAAAGTCGTTGAAAACTGCAATCGATAAGCTTCCTATACTACAACAACCGACTCCAGACTCCGGTCCCAGGGTAAGGAGTGCTCCGCCCGGCACTGATTCTTCCGCCCGGGAAAGAGGCAAGCGCGGACTGCAAAGGAAACCGAGACTCTCTCACATGAGAGATATCCAGCAACAGCAGCAACAGCAACAGCCTCAGCCTCAACTTCAGACGCAGTCTATTACTCGTACCTTTCCCTCACCCGTGAATGTATGTGGGAATATTGCACTAACACCAATATTAGCGCCTATGTCTTGGTCTCTTCCTTCCAGCGCTTCCGGTCCGCACACCACACCACCATCGCGACAATCTCCGCTGGCACCGTACTCCACAAACAACCTTTACACAATGTCCAATTCCGACCTGCCGACCAGTATCCTACCAAGGCCTCCAGAATCAGTGATGGGGGCAAGAGGTGGCGGCAACGGCGGTAGCGGTGGCAGTGGGGGAGAAGGTGCAAGACGAGCGACGAGGGCAGCGCGGAGCTTCCAGTGTCCTTGTTGTTCACTAGAGTATACCAGGCAGGATAATTTGAAGCGGCATATGAAGTCGCATTTTGGGAAGGGGAGTTCGGGTGATGGGTAGGCAGTTGAGGAGTTTATGTGGATTTCTTTTTTGCTACGTTTCGGAACCGCGGCACATTGTATATAAAGGATGGGGGAGTTGGGATTTTATTATGATACCTACGCACACACACAACCTTGTGATTTCCATGTACTATACATGTATGTTGATGCCTTACGACGGATATGATAGCTTGATTCGTTATACCCCCTCCTCTTTGGCCGTAGTACTGCTTGAGTGCACATGCCAACGCAGCTTACTTCAAGATTACCCCGCACAAGATTGGGCACCGGACCTTAGCGTGGCCGCTGTATATCACTCGTGCCTCCTCCTGGACATATCGTGCAACACGATTACTACATGATACGTATGATCTACGAGTCCTAGGCCCCAGCGAAGGATACCATGGTTACGCAGAACTGCTAAGATCTGATGTAAGTCTTACAGCGATAGATACGAAAACCACCGGTGATCACTCGATTTGGGCTTCAAACGACGGTCCAACTATCACAATAGAAATCATTCCATGAAGCCACGGGCTTCCTGGGACTCTGGCTATCGAGGTCAAAATCCCCATCTAAGACACCCTCGCCCTATACATTTTTCTTATCCGTCGAAGCAAGAGAATAGGATAGCCTTGGCCTCGGTTTGGGAACGTGAACAAGACCATCAACCCAGTAATCTCCTTCGAAACGTGAGTATGAAACAAGGAAAATAATTTCTCTTCTGACAACATGGTAGAGTATGATAATTACCAGGAGTTGCCGGATCCAGATGAAACAGTACAAATTTCCAAAAACGTGCGGTACAAATATAACTATTATTTTAGATGCTCTCAAAGCAATGTTCTGAAATCTGCGCCAATCTCAATTCACGAAAGTAAGAGCTTTACAGTGAATCAGGGATCTAGTCGTTATCATTTATGTGAACCGGGCCGTTGTGTTTTTCCAGTAAAATTGCCATGTGATTCATGATCACAACCTTAATCCAAACGTTAACATGGGATTCAAACAAACTTATGACAAATTCAAACTACTTATATTAATACTGTCGGAGGCCGATTGATATTCAATGCAACAGTCTATATTTTGAGTTTTAATAACTTCCGCCTATAAGTGATGTCCTGACAAAGAGAGGTAGATACAGAGGTAAAAGTGCCTCCTCTTCGGTCCTGTTGCTTGTTTTATTACCTACTTACTAGGTAAGTACAGAGTTAGAATTTACAATACCAAATTTTACAGGACAACCAACATCTCTGAAGGATGGCTACGGGGCATTGTGCTTCCTTCTCAAATTACACGGTCGACGCGCTCGCTCACAATACCCTCCCATGGCGGACCGTTCTTTAAAGCCATAGGGTCACTTAAGTCCATCACGGAACCAAACTACCCCAAAGACCAGACGCAGTACGAAATTTAGGGACTGCAGGAATGATGGATTTGCGACCGTAACTGGAACCCTCGACATATGTACCCCAAGCTCTAGGAGACCTTTTTCATACATACCATGTTCTTTCGCCCCGGACGCTGTCCGGTGCTTAACCTTCAGTAGACTGAAGGTCACTTCAGCATAAAGGATGACTCAACTCTTGGACCCACGCAAGGGAGCACACATCCGAAAACCAGAAGCCAGATCTAACCCAACC
The DNA here is from genome assembly GCA_014904905.1 of Wilcoxina mikolae CBS 423.85. NCBI lineage: Eukaryota > Fungi > Ascomycota > Pezizomycetes > Pezizales > Pyronemataceae > Wilcoxina > Wilcoxina mikolae. Next base: position 24,511 of record MU122330.1, read on the forward strand.
AGTGCTATATTCAGACAGATAGAAAACGTTGGAAAAAATCCCATTTCCTAGTATATCGACTTGGAAGTGTGCAAACTTCTCTACAAAAGATGATACGAAAATTCAATACCGTGGCCTCCAAGAAACTAGAAAGCAGGGCGATCAGTGCCAACAAGGCAGTTTGATAATCTCCTCTTCATAGAAGCTCCGCGCCATAAGTATAGACTAAAGCGCGGTGCATTCTCTTCGCTTCCTTAGAAAGTCCCGGACCTATCGCATACATGTCTTCAGTCCCCCTCGGCAGCTTACGGCGAGGTGCTGTAGTCGTGAACACTGATATGTCCCCGGAATGATGGAATCCCCGGAGCGCGGGTCCCAAGTCGTAGTATTTGCTGCGCAGTGGCACAGGTCAATCGAGCTCCTGGGCAATGGGGTCAGGCACGGTGCTGGTCTAGGTCACCCTAACGTAAAAAAGAAGAATCTCGGTGTGAAGACTGCTCCATGTTGGAAGTGCGTTAGACGGAGAGAAAGGATGAAGGGGGAGAAAATTGTCCCGGAACTCTTGACCGCCAGAGCCGAATCCACGATGGGCCGCCGTGACGATTTCACGTCTAATGGTGTGGTACACGGAGGCCATCTCCATCTGAAGTTAATTGTCAAGCCACCTGAGCTCTGCATCCTTTTCTTCAAGGCGACGTTCGTAAAACTTGCGTTTTCTCTGAGTTCCTCATCGCATATATTTTTGCGTTGTATTGGCGCTGTATATCGTGAAACAAGTCTGCATGGGGACTGCGAAAGCGATTAGGATTGTCCCAAGAGCTGCGGGAGCGATTATCCTAACGTGGAGGGGGGGGGAAGAGAGAGAGAGAGAACGAGGACGACGGAAATCTTCGGCGAAGTAGCTGGGCCGCTGGTCCTCATGCGTGAGCGACGGGTTCTCGTGGTAGCTAGTTTGGTGGCTTAAAACTGAGTAGATGCGGCATTTGAAGCGCAGTGACGACTGGGCAATTGAACTCTTGGACAATCTAAAGACCAACCCTTCCCCCTAAGGCTAGCTAAATCCTCTTCCCCTCGCTAGCGAAACCTTTTCTCCTTCTGTCAAGCTGGTATGGGTGTAATACTGTAGTGAAATGCGGCGGATTGACGGACGGTGTTGTTATTGCTTGTGGTGAAAGAAGGCATTGTGATCGAAGTGTTAATTCCGATTCGATGTGATGGAAAGCGGAGGGGACCAGGTGTTATAGTATAAAGTACCTCTGGGTCTAGTCAAGTGATAATGATTTGGGATCCCAATACCTCGAGCTATGGCTTCTACACTTCGGATATAATGGATCAGGGAATATAAAGCCTACTAAGTAAGATAAAGCACTATTTTCCTTCCTTTCAAACGAGTTTAAAAATCTCAATCCCAACATAGGTCATCACTCGCCACCCTGGCACGTCACGTGTTGAAGTGACGATTCTGAAGATATCTAATGATCTATCTACATGGAGAGAGACTCTCGATATATACATAAAGTGCGGTGCCCTATCATGATGCCTTATACCGCCTTGTGCCCTACCATACGAGATGACGTGGGCCGAGTGATATACATTAACATAACGAAATCAATCTACGGAAGCCGTCACCTCTCGAAGGCCCGCGTATGTAGGACCTCGTGTAGCGCTCGGTGGGGTAGTAGCGATATCTGGATCTGTAGCGGTCTCAAAAGCGGAAGCCTGGTGAGTGAACGGCCCCGAGAGCTTGAACGGTCCCAAGAGCGCGAGTGGTAGTCGTAGTCCTCTCGGGTGTGGTAGGATCGATGTCGGTGCGATATATGTCGTCGTCGTCTTGGACACGGTTTCTGCCAGCAGCATGCTTGAGAGGGTGGTGGAGGGGTGTCATTTGATTGCTAAAATGACAATAGAAGAGCTACAAGGTGAAGAGAGTGTTTATTATGGTGATGGTGGAGGTTAAAATCTGCGAGATTATGACACAGTAGTGTTGTTGAGGGTGGCAGATGACAAGACGTTGGAACTGAGGTTATTTATTGCCGTCGTTGGCACTTCGTATATTTAAGTCTAGCTTGTTGTAGTGAATTTGATGTGGTTTACAACAGTATTCTAGGTGACCACGATCCACCACGATAACCATCTACGTCTGCAAGAAAAAAGCCCACGCAAACAAAACTCAAGTGAATTATCTACGGCGAATTCTGTCAGTTTGTTTTGGTAAGATAGCAAAAATTTGGAACGAGAAATATTCCCCAGTGGCACGAGTAGCCAAATGCAACCCTAGTGGCCAAAAATATTAATCTACCACGGATTCATACAAGGCCGCTTTCAGAGTATAACATCATTCCTTTCAATTAAAGTCTCAACTGATGTTCTCCAAGTTAATATTACAACTTAGATCACTAACCGCAAATACGGTACATACTGGCTGCCGTGATTCAAACAGCGCCCTCTGATGGCTATCTAGAAAATAAGGTACCGATAACCTTTTCATTGAATCCTTATGTCGAATACCGGGTTCTAACTGGTGAAATCTCTAGAAATCGCCCAAGCAAATAGTCATTGCTGACTGCGTATGTAGACGTCCGAAACCTCGGCACCCAAATTCTTTGATTCAAGCTGACCTACATACTTCGTATACTCGCATTGCATTCTTTTGTAACACCAAATAAGATTGTACGCACGGCGTGGAAGCGAACGTAAGGCACGGAATAACTATACTGTGCCATATCGGCACAGACAAGGCAGAAATGACTCCCAAATGCATACGGCGGTGACAATAGCACGAGCTAAAATACCGGCAAGAAGAAAGACGCCTAACAGCTAATATACATAGATACTAGGTAATTATTCTACATAGCAAACACCTAAAGGATGGAAAAACATACGATGTGTCAGCGGCACAGGGTATGCATAATTGGACAGTCCTTCCGCTGAATCCCTGCGCACCCGTAGCCGCGGCATTGCCGCAAGAGCCATGATCGGGGTCCCAGCTTGGGGATGGAACCGAGTGATATATAGTCAAAACCCGACTATGGCTTGCATATTCACATCCACCTCTCCTTCAACATCATCACAAAATCCGCAATAAACTCTGCACTTTTGTATTTGACCACAGTCTCGTGTTATTATATATTGGCAGACTTGTTGCTAGTATAGCCGGCTTTTCATCCTCTTTCACAAGGCTGGGCCCGCGTCGCCCTATTCGATAGTACTTTCTGTATACAGTTACGGTGAATAACGGTTATTGCTACAATATCCATCATCCCCGTCGACAAAGCCGCTATGGACCCTGCAGAATATGTATATTTGCTCTTCCATAACTCTGGCCCCCACTAGTCTTCAACAGGCATCAATAAGTGTAGTTTTTGCTGCCAGCATCGCGGATTGATGAATGTTTGAGTGAATTACTCTAGCTTCCCTTGTCCAGTGGCCTTCCCCGCTCACAAACCTAGTTGTTAGCCGGAGAATGGGGTGTCTTGGAGCTTCATTCCGGGATTGGGACACGATCTCACCGGTGATAATCCGGTACTTATTCTTCTGCCGGTCCCGAGACGTCCCGGGATTCACACAGGCAATCTCTAGCCGAAACTAGAGAAGGATGGAAACAGAGTGGAAACGCCATGGAAAATATTGGACTAAGGATATACGGAAGTAGAAGGTACAAGTCAAGGAAGCGAGGCATTGCACATATGAACCTGTCCCGAGCCGAGATAATTTCAATTGTCGGGACCACGAAACAGATCTATACGGGAGATATTCCCCATGTTTTCTCATATTTCATCTTGCCACATTTCATGGCCAACCCGAACATGGTTGGAAGTGTCTGAAGGCTTTGAAAGTCGGTTATATGGAGACAGCGTAGTTGAATTCGCTTCGGGCCTGAATGAGCCGAATAGTGGAAGCTCAACCGCGATGTATATAAATTAACCAAGACCCATCGAGACTCGAGCCAAGTGCGGAAGCGGGAAAGCGTTACTGGTTCCGGGACTGGTGTTTGGGTCGCCAGCGTCGGCCGATTAGGTCGGAGAAATCTGCTGTCGAATTCGGTAATATGTACATGGACAATTTAAGGAGGTTTCCCATGCTATGTAGAAAAGGGATGCTAGTGAAAGATATGAAAGGTGAACGAGAAGCTGCTTGAATAATCCAGGTTGCAAAGGAAATTGTAATAAGTACTCGAGTAGGTAGGTTACTTGATAGAGGTTTGTACGGGAATACAGGGATACCTCTCTAAAGGGTTCTGATTTCTCGTCAGTCAAAAAGGAATACCTGAGATCTAATGAGCACCATTATCTTTCTCTCCCAGGCAAGAAGAATCGAAGTCGAGCAAGGTGTCCTCTGGAGAGAAATATTTACAAGGGTTATATGGACGATTGGAATCCTGGGGAACAGAAATGAAAACGGCATGGAATATGCGATAATGACCTGCGAATATTTTTTTGTAGATTGACGGATGGTAGGCGGTGGTTGACGGGAGGAGGTGCGGGTACGGTTGTGGAACCAGAAGCTCTAAGGTAGGGCTTCGGGCTTCGGAATCGGAGAACCTTGTGGCCTTAATGATGCGCTAGAGTGGGCTTCGCTGCTTCCACAGAAGTCTTCTGCCATTCAAGACAAAACTATTCCTATAATAAAGATTGATTCGATTTAAATAAAATTCTGGGGTTGCCGCCACGATTGCAATTAAATCAATCACCTGGTCTTCTCGTGAGCATGACAATGTGTTGACTTTATTGGCTGAAGGCAATTGCAGCTGTACGGAAGAAATTACCAAAAGAAACCAATACGATCATAGCCACGATCCAAATGAAAGGGTTGCTGTGATGAGGATAGAATTTCCAAGTTGCTTTTCTCCTGAGTTCCTGGGCCAGATAGAAGTGGCGTTTCTTACATTGTGGCCTTCATGCGCTTAAGAGTACCTCCTAAACGTGCAACTTCATTCCTCGCAGATCTGCGGTCACACGAGTCACTGGATGTCACTGAAGTGCTGATAATTGCATCCCACAATTCGTCGTCCAATCAGAAAGATCAATTCATAGTGCGCTATTTTTTCTACTTCACCTAATAAACTGTGAATGTCGTTTTACGAGAACTATTTTTGTTTTGTGCTCAGTCGTCAGTACGTATGCGCGCGACGAAACAGTTCTAGCACCCAAGCAACAGCGAATGTTCCGATACCCATGACGTTGAAAGCACGTTATTTAGGGTTTCTCGAAAAGCCTCTTCTTGATATCCCAGCCGAAGACTAAGCTCGTTCGCGAGCGTCAATCGTCAATCGTGAATCGATGGGATCACCAGGTTCCCTGTGCGAGTCAGCCACACATACATCGTCGCATGATGGTGTAAAATGGATCAAGTAGGTTTCTGATATCTGTGGCCCCCTTTTTCCTTCAAACAAAAAAGTCTGACAAGAAGCGGCTGAAGTGTTAGCGAGCGCCGAGCGCCAAAAGATCTTAGCCTTGACGCGAGGCGGTGGTGTTGCTGTCAGAGCACACTGGCATGCCTCAGCACCTGCGTATTCTACAACGTGCGCCGCTTAAGGATGTGCAGAGTTTCGGAAGAATTTCGGTATTTCCTGCGCAAAGGAGAAGTCCTCTACTCTATTCGCGGCTGGGGTTTGGAGTATGATAGCAAAGCAACGTGGTGAGACTTGTGTGTGTTGCCCCAATTTTCGTACCTGCCTACTTGACTTACACCATGCAAGGTACTCTACACCTCCTATGACTCGACATGCTGCAAGGAGAAACCTCATCTAAGGTACCATGTAGTACGGATTTTTGCAATACCCCTGCCAAACCAGAGGCTGAAGAGAAAAGAGAGAGTCACACCAAAAGCCACCGTCTGTATGCCCTCGGTGGTGAATAGAAGAGCTGGAATGGCTAACGACGGTGAAGCAATGGTGCCTCAGCATCACATATGGCGATGTTGCGAGGAATTACTGGTATTGTTGCCCCTGTCTCCCCCGAATTGCTGCTCCACACACGCTTACTCGCTTAGTGCTAGCAGCCTCACAAGACCCCTTCCCTTCTCGCTGGGCTAGCGCTGTCGCAGGGGTTTCGCTCGCTCGCACGCATGTCCGTCGTCTGTCCCATCTCAATCTAATCTCCCCAGCATCATATAAAGATGATCCCCCTCAGCCCCGTCGCGCGGAAGCTTCCTTTCTCTCTCCCTCTATCACACTCCGTCGTTCACTAAGTACTTCTACCACCATCCCCATCTTCCACCCTCCTTTTTTCGCAGGTTTTAACCGCAGCCATTCATTACAGTCTTTGTTCGCATAATACACATTAATTTTCACGATGAAGTCCGCTATTTTCGCCGGCATTGTTGCCGCTCTTGCTTCCGTTGTGTCTGCCTACACTCCTCCCGTGGGCGAGCCCCAGGGAAACCCCATCTACACTCCTAGCTTGGGATCTATTGTCGAGTGTGGAAAGCCTTACAGCATCACTTGGAAGGTGGGTATTCTTTCTGGTTTATACGAGAGACAGTAACTCAATTGCGCCGTTTAGCCAACTTCTGAGGGAACAATCTCGCTTGTCCTCCTCCGCGGTCCCAGCACCAACGTCAAGCCTATCGCTACCATCGTTGAGGGAATCCCTAACTCAGGTTCTTACTCATGGACCCCTTCCACTGATCTCGAGGCGGATACGACCCATTACGGAATCCAGTTGATCCAGGACTCTACCGGACACTACCAGTACTCGACTCAATTCGGTGTCTCCAACCCCTCCCCCAGCAAGCCTGATACGCCCAAGCACGACGACAAGCCTACGCCTACGCCTGATACTTACGCGCCTGCTGTTACCCCCGAGTCTAAGCCCACCGGCAGCGTTGTCTACTCCACTTACGTCTCTACCGTCACTTCCTGCGACTGCACTACCGCGCCTTACCCTGCCGGCACCGGTGTTCCAGGCGTTTACCCCAACGGTACAAAGTCCGAGTACACTGTTCCTCCTGCGCCTGTTTACAACGCCTCTTCCACTGCTCCTCCTACTGCCCAGTACACTGGTGCAGCCAGCCAGATGAAGGTCGGTGGTGCTCTTGTTGCGGTTGTCGCTGGTATTGGTATGTATCATCTACTTCCTCGCGATTATCCATTTGTTAACATGATATAGCCGTTGCTCTGTTTTAAATCAACATCACCGTAATGCAGTAACGCTGGAGAATAATTTGGATGGGGAAATCTGGGGTTAGAACGGGGAAGTAGGAAAGGTGTGAATAGTGGGGGTGTGAATAGTGGGGAAGGTGGGATTCTTTTGAGGCAAACGTTGCGTATTTATCAATTTTCAATTCAAAAGGGCATCATCTTCTAGGAAGAGAAAGTATTCGGCATTTCTAGAGTTTTTTTCTCGTGTACAATACCCAGGGGTTATGCATGGTGATGGTTGTGGTGGTGGCGCGCTGCTTTGTTTGGTCATTGCATTTTTTGTTGTCTCTTTGGAGTTTACGATATTCCCTATGCTCATCATAGCTGATAATGTTTGGTGATCATGATAAAACCTCCCTCTCCATCTCCTTCGCTCGATTTTGATCCTGTGATGGCGAATAGGAGGTGGGTGGTGGCCTGAAATTAAAGGGGTACCGATTGGCGCTAGGCTACGCTACTCCCATAACATCGTGGCTGCGTATCCGCTCGCCTTCTGTGTTTGTTAGTTTTGGTGCTACCAGCCCGTATTTCATCAGAGTAGAGCAGAATCATTGCCGAGGCTTGCTCCACACTCGGGCGCTAGGCGTAGAATGATGGGCTGTGACTGGCACAGCACGGTTCACGGAAACTTCTTCCGCCTATATCTCACCATCGACCGCTACGAGCGCGTTCCTAATCGTGACAAAGCTTTCTCGCTAAGCCTCCAACCGTACTAATGGGCTTAGGTATTTACCCCGGATTATCCAATTTTGCAGATGCCCCATCGTTCTGGCCATGATATTTTCTCTGAAAGTGTGCCGTTTTTCTTTGCATACCCTTGTTGATAAGGTTTGCCACTGTGACATGATACCGAGGCATTGGCATTTAACACCGAGCATTTTTTCCTATGCGATAACCGAGGCACGGAGACATGATGGCGCAAGTGTTTCTATGAGAGAGGGCTTATGCTGCTGGTATTAGAAGCTTAAGAGATGGAATACTCCAGGGAACCTTGAGAGGAAAGACTGAAGTGATGGATCATGTAATGACCCAAGGGCGGTATCGTGAATTCAGGACTTTTGATCCTCCATCTAATCATACAGGAATACCTAGAGTTTACGTTTATCTATAGTCTAGAGGAGGGTTCTCAAATTTTCCTGCAAGAAAATGTAAACGGGTGAAGTCGTCACAGCACTGTTAAACATCAGCATTGAAAAACCTCGATACCATAGTACATTGGGGAGACATCACATCACCATAATTCATGGGATGTAGAATGTAGTGGAAAATACAATCAGCAGAACAGAGAGTGAAGGAAACTCATGGTGCGGGCGATTGATTTTCAATTATATATGTACACGGAAAATGTTTATTTTGGAGGAAACTTATAGAAATCTTACGTATCTAGATCTATGTAGACGTAATTGTAACTATTGGGAGTTGTAGATTTTCCTCCCCAACGAGCGGTATCTAGCTCGTCCAGAGAGAAGTTTAAACTAGAGGAATAGGAGAAAAGAGAGAACGCCAAGTGCAAAAACCGGGAGCACCGTTAATCGAGGTGTTTTAGTCTTAATCTTGTTATCCCCTGGGTCTAGGAGAACAGCTAGCGCTGTATTTGACAAGTTCTAAAATTTGGGAACGATAGGATATCCATACGGTAAATATCTGGTGACTACGTTTCGGGACTCCTCGTATGTAGTTGGAGGCTTAGGAGTACCGCACGCTGTGTTGGTTTCGCCCGAGAGAGGCTTGATTTGTGTGGCTGTGAAATACAAACAACTGTATGGTTGACGATCAAGTTAAACTGCCGTAGGCTCGTTTATAGACCGTGATCATAGTCCGTCACTCATGACCACACAATATTGTTGGGTTTGTTCTGATCGTTATACAGTTTCCTTCCGATATCCACAATGTTCGCGTGGTCAGAGGAAGCTTTTGGAGCCGTATAAAGCTCTACGCTGCAAAATACTCGCGAGTTTGTTGTGCAGCAGAATTTGTTCCGAATTTGTTCGCGAATGATTATTTATGACCTCGTTACATTTATTCACCGGATTTTCAAGTCTCCGGACACCCTTGTCATTGATTAGATGACTTCGATAAGATTAGATTACATCGATCTATCCTAAGATGGGCCAGAAATCACCCGTGATTTGATAGTAGAGTGTGGTAGTATTTGTTTCTGAACTTCGTTTCTTTTTGCACTTGGTTTTGATTTGCAGTCATTCAACTTTGATGGACAGTCATTGTAATTTAAATGTGTAGTCATATAAATTTTGATGTGTTGCCAAGGGCGCTTATAATGAGGTGTCCGGAGACTTGAAAATCCGACGAGTATACACCTGACATCATTTATACACCTGTCAACGTTGTCATGCAACTTCCTGCAGCTCATTCCGCTACCAACGCACACACCCCACAGTTACTATGTCGATGAAATCAGGCTCGGGCCCACGCAGCATGAGCCGGGACGAGCTGATGTGTTTCATGTGGCGGAACTACTCTAGATGAAGACGATTTCTTCATTCTGGAGATACTCAAACTCAACGGCGAAACATTCCTCCACGGCCAAATGGGTCATGGGTGCGGAGTTGATGTCGACAGGATTGACAATAAGACCCGCCAACATACCTCACCCTGAAAAGCAAGGAGCTCAGGGGCTGCAGGCTGCAGGCTTAAACAAAGTGCACATATCTAAGAACCGACAAGGCTGATCTTCCTCAATAAGACCCGCTGTCATATATAAGCGAGTGGCTTCCAGAATGTTCGATCTTTTCTTGTCAAGCTGATCGAAGCGTCCAGTGATCGGCAGAATATGGGTCCGAAAGACCAGTTGCATTGGATATGGTCAGTTTTCTCTTCTATGGCCAAATGAAAGCAATTATTTCTGTTTGTACTGTTTCCCAAGGGTACCACGCCTCTCCTAAATTGACCCTGACCGGCCCATTTTACGGGCGCGGTGTTCTATACCTGGCCGGCCTGCGAAGCCGTGGGTAGACTGGAGGCTGGATTTGCTGCTTTGGAACATTGCGTTGCAGGCAAAAAGAAACCTCGTGTGGCAGCCTTTCAAACTCTACTGTGGTTAGCGGTGCCAAAGTTTAATTGGTAGTCACTGCTTTTACGAAGCCCAAGGAAGGGGACGACAATAAAGATATATTCATCAAAACTTTGGCTGATATCGCAAAATCCTTCATCGATACAAGGAAGTTAGAATAGCTGGGGGACAATCGTGCTGATTAGTGATGGAATATTTACCTGAGCCCGTGGTCTTGTACATTACATTCCCACGGCATACAATTTCAGAGCCATCGATGCCATGACGAATGTAACATCCAGTTAAGCTCCCTCCAGGAAGACAAGTGATTGATGACAAATGTAAGATAAATGCTGGATAAAAATGTAGGCCGATGCTGACATACTGAGTAGCAGCGTGACTTGCTGCGCACGTCATTGGAATCCGAGCGCGCTGCGTATGATGCGACCAAGCGGCTTCATGATGAGGCAAGAAGTCTTTGGGAGCAAGAATGCTTCTCCCATGACATTACCAAGACCAAGAGGGAGACCGCCGCTAGCCAGAAGGCTGAACAAACCATCGAAATGCTCACTAATAAGCTCACTCAAGCAGAGGAGGTATGTTGTCTTCGCCACGATGCTTTGGACCGCAGGTACTAACAGTACATAGCACAACAATTATCTGGCGTCTACGCTCAGCCGAATGCTCTCCGGTGCGGAAACTTTCTAAACAATCTACAATGATGCGAAGGAATCTTTCATTAACCACCCAAGCCATCAAGATAACGCAAAGGAGATTGCGTGTGCCGATTCAGATAACAATTTCAAATCACATGGCGATTCTGAGGGAAAGTTCTACAACCTATGCCGGAAGTGTAAAGCCTTATTCGAAGAATGGGCTTCGAATTCGGTACCGAGCATGAGGCTTCGGGCGTACTTTCGTTTGTGACGACATCTTTTTACTGACGGAGCCTTATTGATTCTGGGGCCTTGTGACCGAGATTTAGAGGCGTTTATTCCTACTATACGGTACTCTGTGATACATAACGTCCGAAACATCGGGCTCGGTACAGTATTGACACAAGATGTTTCTGGATAAAGGTGACACTGCGGCCGAACGATATATCCGGAAATGCCGACGCTAACTTTCCTCAGCGAATCCCCACCCCCCAACCATATCGCTCCGCGCCACGTCCAGAGGGAAGAAACACTGTGATTCTAGGTATATAGTCATGGTGAAGGATTTGATTTGACAGGATCTGTTGGGTTTTGGATAGGAGAATGAATATACACTCAGTGTGATCTATTTTGATAAGTTTTTGAGCAAGACCATGGGATATCACCCGGTATTTTCTGAATTGCAGGTTGCTATCCAAAAAGTAAGCACCGTAAATCTGTAGTTTCAGTCCTCGGCTCATGTATACCGTACTTCTGAACAACAACAGATCCAAATGGATGTTCGCAATAGGGCTAAAATACGAGAACATACAAGCTGTACTAGTTAACCAACCAAACACAACCTCGAACTGGAGCATTTGCTTCGTCACCAACCAACGCATGACAACTGCGCCCGGTCGGAGGTCGGAGGCCTTGTTCTTAATAACAGTGTTGAACACCCGTAAATCAGCCCATCCATCGCATTCGTCCGCCAGCTTAATTTATTCACAAAAGGTAACTCACAACCGCTTGTGGAACGTAGAGTACAACACACACATGCAGTGCAACCTTCTAGAATGTTCTTTTCGTGGGATGTGGTGTGGATGGTCAGATCAGATGTAATATATAGGGCTTGCAGCACATCAATCACATCTCGCGCGCGCCGCGCTGGCAACGGGCATGCGAGTTGGATCTCAGATGCGAGTTATGAAGATGCGTGTAAGGAATGCCCTACGGTATGGCGATAGTGTTTCTGAGGAGATACCTTCTCTCAACCTTATTACTTATGCAGAACATCGCAAAAATAGGCTTTCATCCCGATACAAGTAAACATCCCCACGATAAAGCCTCACGGAATCTAGCGGCTTCGATCCAAGACAAGGGAAGGAGTGTTATTGTTAAGCCCGGGATGTGGTTGTGCATAGAATCAGGAAGATATTGGTAGAAGAAGGACCGGGTTTCGCGAATTGAGACAAGTCCTGAAGTCCTGACCTTCCATGGGACCGACCCCCCGGGCCTCCGGGCTGCCGATTCGACGTCACGTTGCAATAGATAATAACCGACGGCGGGAATTCCTATAGGAATACCACTCGGAGCCCACCGTAGATTCGAGGAATTCGGAAATTATATGTATGAATATAGGAGTCCAATGAATAGGAAGCCAAGGAATAGGAATCACGTCAGGCGCTGTTCCTCATGCTGCAGCCACAACTCGTGGAAGACCTGTCCAGTATACCGCCCTTTCCCCACGTATTTGTTCCGTAGCCAAAACTTCCCAAAATCACGGCGCAAAACGCAGGATGATGTCGATTGTATGGCGAATTCGGAGATGCATAGATGGCGGGGTAACGGAGGACTGAGGAGGATGGATATGTGACGTCGCCGTTTCGTTTCAATACGGTGGTGTTCTCACCGCTGCCGATGTTAATAGCCCTAGGCATCCAAGAAACAACGAGCTAGATTAAACAATCGTCAATATCGTACCACGCGATAGCAAGGGAGAGAGGGAAGATCAAGAAACTTGTGAAATGGACAGAGCACGTCTTCAATGACATACAGTCGCTTGGGGGGTGATGGCGCGACAGGGGGTGTGGGCAGCACAGTATTCACAGCCTTGCTGGTTGCTACCCTTACAAATCCATGTCGCGCCATCACTACCTTCGTGCCATCACCCCCCAAGCGACTGTAGGTTGTTGCTGCGGTAGGAAGTATGCCGCACAAGGCTGTGTGGTTTCGGTCCTACAGAAACTGCTCAACAAACGATAACGACTCGTTGCTGACAACCAAGAAATGCAGCTTATGATGATCATGAAGGGACGAACAGACGGCAGTTACTGCGAAATCGAGAATTCAAAGAAACTGTGAGTCAATATCTTTAGCATTTTCGCGTATGTGAAGTTCGTTGGTTTTATTGTCGGTTCAGATGACCTGTGTGTACCTTGAGTCAATCCTTGAGATTATTATGATTCTCGCCGTTTCCTAGCGCTTCCACAGACTCGGACTTGGTCGAGAATAGGTGGCCTATGAGCCATCAATGCTTCGATTCGCTTCTTTCGATCATGGGGATGTCTATAATTGAGTCGCTGACGGTGTCGGCAGTTTATTCGACTCTCTGCACGGGCGACTCCGAGAAACGTTAATTGATGTATTTGAGGGGTTGTTCGTTGCTTTTGGTTACAAAAAGCGACTGAACGGGTCCATTAGCTTAGAGCAGATCATGAATGAGAAACGCTGACGGGAGACGTACTCTGCATCCCAGCCATTTTCCAATTTACGCGACGCGCGAAAGGAGAGGAAGACGCGTAAATTACGTGTTTGGGTTTCTGGGCGCGATGAAGTTTGAAAGCGCTCTCAACCTGGGTGAGCGCCAGCCTCCTCATTTTATTCACGGATTGCTGGAGCAAGGACTCCTGGAGAAGAGTCACGAACTAGACACGAAATCAGATGATTGCACAGTCAGTGTTGCAGTCATCGCAATTGGCTCGCTCAAGTCCCTGCGCTAAGCCAGCTGGCATCCCTGCGTTGCTGTGACTAACACTTCATCGCCCACTTCGTCCCTGACGCTCGTTACTTCACACACCCTCTGGCTCTGGACACACACATCATCATCTTGTTCCGCCGACAAACCAAACCACGTCTACCACCGCCTCGTTTCTTCCTCCGCCGCTAAAGGACTCCCGTTCAGTGGGGGTCATCCATCTCTAAGCCACGAGGCCTTGTTTCGCTCCGCCGACGCGATGTCACCGCTGTCCCTCCGTCGACTCTTCGGACCACCCCCCCTGCCCACTCACACTGACGGATGACCGGGGTCAGCTATGTGACGCAGCAGTGCCCTGCGAAGCGATGATGGGATAGGAATGGGTGGCAGCAAATCTGGGGTCGCGGACACACATGGCTCACTTCCTTCCGTTTCTCAGACCGCAGTCGAGAGACCGCAGCAATGCCGTTTCTGCGGAAGGGGGGTATCGCTGGTGCCTGTCCACAGTCGCTTGCTGCTATGGAATCGGGATGCTATAAGAGTCATCTTAGACCGCCGCCGTTTTGAGGTTTGTTTTCTCTTCCTAAACACCCCCAAACAACTACTACAAGAAGTCTCACGATTATTCGTTTTTGTACGCAGACTCATTCTTCCTCACAATACTATCACGAGCTCTCGCAAGTACACTATCATACTAGCGACTACCCTTGGATACGATCACATCCATACCATCACCAAACATCGTTATCATTTCCGAAGCGACTCTATTAACGTTCGCCACCGCTAAACTCACAATCCTCACGATGCCTGCTCCCGCACCACCCCCAAGACCGCAGCCGCCGCGACTACCTACTCCGGATCTCCCACCTGTCAGGCAGGGAATGTTCGGGTATGATCACTAGATCGAAGCTATTTCTCTTCGAACAAATGACTGATAGTTTTCTAATAGCTATAGTTAATGAACGAATACGGAAACTCATAAACATTACTCTCTCATCTATTTCGACAATGCGCGCGGAGGCGAAAAACAAGCGGCCGATTCGATAAAGAAATAGCCTACGACGACAGATTCACCTCACTTGTATGCAATCTACTGCATTTGGTGGTCTTTGGCGACGATGGCTTTGTCCTGGATACGTTGACCTCGGACGGTATCCGCTTATCTGTGCTCCTACGATCGGAATGTTCGGCCGTCAATCCAGTTTACTTTTGTATTTTTGCTTGGAAAACGGGGGGAGGAAAGCACAGTGCTTGGGGGAGTTTCCTTGTTTGAGTTGAACGGGAATCATGATGACGGCGTTTTCTGATGCTACCTTCCCGATCGCATCGGGAAGTATCCAGAAATTACGACAGGGCATTTCACAGGGGGTCTTGATGAAGACAGAAAAGTGTTATTGCCAGTTTGTCAGTGGGTGGTTTTACCACACGCTCTTGTGGAATCATGTCCGAATTTCACTATTTGTCTGCGCGATGTATTTCTTTATGTTATCCTGGTGTTGATGTTTTACTTAGCTGTGTTGGCTGCCTGCAATTCAATGTGTCTCATCATTTGCAAAAAAACAATTGTCCATGATAGTTACAGTGACGACCTGTGAAATAGAAACCCATATTCCAATTTCCATCTTGAAACGACGGGACAGCACTCCAACAAACTACGGAAGTCGTAGTCAATCTCAATCACATGAGTCATAACCTTCACACGCAGCTGCGGGAATTGGGTTTAGTCCATCCGCCATCCAAACCATATTTGTAAGATTATTTTTGGGACAATATGCGTACTGGGGGGTACATTGCGCGCACTGCTGTTGCCTGCTCTCACACATTGTGTGCGCAAACGCACTTTACTCACCACTTACTCACTCATTCACATAGACTATCTTTGAAACGAGGGAGGGATCATCATGAGGGGGCACGTGAGGGTGTTGTTTGATAGGAAAAACTGCACACGTACTGTATACACACACACACGATATTATTTTTTTCGATGTGCGAGATGTGCGCGCACAGCAGGAAGCATCTCTCCCGAGTGTGTGGACACGAATCAACACTTTGGCAAGGCAGGGTTATGCAGGAACTGCGTGGTGTTACGCGTTGTACATGTGCATACACGGGCGGCGGCGGCGGCGTGTGCAGAATGTCAAGGCTTTCGTCATTTCGCGCTGGATTATTGGAATCCAATTAGAGCGCTGGTCGCGCAGTGGTTTGGTTCGTTCGTTTTTGTCCATGCGCGATGGGCGGGAATGGGATCATCAGGTCTCACTCAGATCGGGCAAGGCAAGTGGTGTTACTGGGAAGCTTCGCGGCGACGCTCAGAGATGGTCTTAAGTTGTGACAATAATTGTTAATTGTTAAAAATGGGCATTCACGACGTTTGCATTTTTATCCTCTGTGGAAGATAGCTTTCGCTCAACCATTCCATCACCATCACCAACATGCACAGGCTTCCTGATCTCCAGTAGGTCACCTCCAGTACCTCAGCTCCATGGGCATCACCTCCTCCCCAGCATATGTCCATGAGCAAGAGATAGCTTTTCATTTGCTACATACACCCCAAACCGTCCCAACCACTCGTCAATACAATGGCGATGGCGGTGAGAAATATATCTATTTTTAGAAGCAACATGATGAACGTCAAGATCACCAACAATCACTCGAAAGTTCTATTTTTAGAACACAGACCTATGGTCATGTTGTTGTGTTGGTCACCAACAATCACTCACAAAATTAGTCAGCAAATTTCTTTGCCTGTATTCAAACTCAACTCAAGAAGGCAAAGCAGTTACTCTCAGAACTAAAGACTGGTTCAAGATCTACAGTATGCATATTTGCATCATTTAAGGACAAAAAGAATATCCTAGTGAGAGTCCTTCTGGATACAGGGTGTAATATACCTATGATATCAAAGCAGTAGGCTGAGACTAACTGTGTTCCATTGGTTACTCAGTCAGAATCAAAGTCAGTTGAGAACTTCAATGGTAAAATTGTAGAAGGAGCTGGATCATCAGCAAAACAATTTTCTGTCCAAGTGGAATGGCTCCGTAAGAGTGGACGCGCTCCATCAGAGCTGTCAGAGATACCTCAGTAGCGGCTTACTGCACGTCCAGCGTCAATACTACGTGTCGCGTTTTATATCACCCTCTGATCGCAGTTTCACTGTTTCTATTGCCCTCTGATCGCAGTTTCACTATGTCTATCGCCCTCTGATCGCAGTGTCACCATCTCTATCGCCCTCCGATCACAGTTTCACTGTTTCTATCCCCCTCTGATCGCAGTTTTACCGTTTCTATTGTGGAATAGGTTCATTGGGTCCAGTGGAAAGCCAGCCTGTCCAGCCAGCTGAGATCCAGTGTAATGGCGATGCCAGGTATACTTGGCTTGTATGTGCACTTGGCCCTCACAGGTATACTTGGCCCTCATAAGTGCACTTGGCTTGCAAGCGTACTTGGCCTCATAAGTATATTTGGCTTGTGAGCGCACTTGGCCTTTGCAGGTGCACTTGGTCCTTGTAGGTATACTTGGCCCTTGCAGGTGTACTTGGCCTTCGCAGGTACACTTGGCCCTTGCAGGTACACTTGGC
This sequence comes from Wilcoxina mikolae CBS 423.85, assembly GCA_014904905.1. Taxonomy (NCBI): domain Eukaryota; kingdom Fungi; phylum Ascomycota; class Pezizomycetes; order Pezizales; family Pyronemataceae; genus Wilcoxina; species Wilcoxina mikolae. Next base: position 41,830 of record MU122330.1, read on the forward strand.
CCTTGCAGGTACTCTTGGCCCTTGCAGGTGCACTTGGCTCTTGTAGGTGCACTTGGCCCTTGCAGGTGCACTTGGCCCTCGTAAGTGTACTTGGCTCACAAGCGTACTTGGCCTTATAAGTCCACTTGGCTGCCGAGGCCGGATAAGTGCCCTTTATATATAGTCTGACCCTTTTCCACCCCTTTACTTTCAACCGTATTTGCACTCTAAGTTCCAAGTTCAACTTTATGATACTTTTCTGTCTCTCACACAGTCACCCCCTTTATTTGCAATACTAACAGATGTACAGACAATGTTAACCGACAGCTCGATCGTGTGTAGCTAGCACAGATCGATTGTGTCCAGCCTGTTGAGAGCCAACCCTGCTCAATCATCTCCAGCCAGTCGAGAGCCAGCCCTGCTTGATCATCTCCTGCCAGCGGAGAGCCAGCCCTGCTCGATTATCTCCCGCCAGCGGAGAGCCAGCTCTGCTCGATCGCATCCAGCTAACTCAGAGCCAGTATGATTCAATCGCGTCCAGCCAGCTGAGAGCCAGTCCAACTCGATCATCTCCTGCCAGCAAAGAGCCAGTTCAACTCTATAATACTTCTCTCTCTCTGACATAGTCACCCTCTTTATTTGCAATGCTAACAGATGTACAGACAATGTTAACTGACGTCTTGATCGCGTGTAGCCAGTACGGGTCGATCGCGTCCAGCCAGCTGAGAGCCAACCCTGCTCAATCATCTCCAGCCAGCCGAGAGCCAGTCCAGCTCGATCATCTCCCGCCAGTAGAGAGCCAGCCTGGCTTGATCATGTCCAGGCAGCCCAGAACTGATACGGCTCGATCGCGTCCAGCCAGCTGAGAGCCAATCCTGCTCGATCATCTCCAGCCAGCCGAGAGCCAGCCCAGATCGATCATCTCCTGCCTGCCGAGAACCAGCCCGGCTTGATCGCGTCCAGCCAGCTCAGAGCCAACATGGCTCGATCGCGTCTTGCCAGCCCAGAGCCAGCCAATATCAATCGTCATCCACTAGTCCAACTGTTTGCATGCAGCCTATATCGATCTTCTCTGCCTGTGTACTAGCTCCAAGTGCTGCCCCAAGTACGTTAAAGATCTACCATGATTATTTGTATATAGTTGGCAATAAATTTGTAAATTAAGTGTGATCTTAAGTAATCAATTGACTGCCCTGAGAAATCAAGGCAGAGACTGGAAATCAAGGCTGCGACTGTACAGTGTACTATGTCTGGAAATAAATACTTAGAGGATTCGTCTGCCATGGGGTAATATACAATGCGAAGTATCGCAAGAATAAGAGATGTGGTATAATAGCCGTCGTAGGATAAGTATTCGATGCGACCCATCGTCTGGATGATGGGTAGCATGTAATTCTCCATCAGAGGGTATGAGGTTCAGTCAGAGCCATCAGAGCTGTCAGGAACATCTGGGTATTCCTGACGGAAACTAGAGTTGTTGCTGATTATGGCAGTATACCTTTCCAGTTACTGTTCAGTACAAAAGCTATTATACCAAAGAAATCTTCAAAATCGGACCTATGGAATGAGCAACTGATATCATGTTACCTTACTGGTGGATTGTCAAGCTTGGAGTACTCAGAGGAATCACTGAAGAAGGTGATAAGCTCCAGTTCACATCAAAGCATTGACTTCAGTACTGTACAAAGGCAGCAGTCAGCTCATTCTCGATTGAATATGATGATAGTATTTTCAAGTTTGATACTGATCTACGATGGATCGGAGTAATTGGATCTATACATATCAATGCAGCAGGTGAAATGGAGATCGATTGGGTCAAGCAAATTCTATAGCAGTATCAAGACTTCCAGTCAGTTTATAATGGAGAAACTGCCAATGTTCTACTGCCACATCTATCATTTAACCATGCAATAGACTTAAAGGAAGGGGAACAATATCTGTGGGGTTCCATCTATGCTATTTCTGAAAAGGAACTTTCGGTCCTTAAAGAGTATCTAATGGAAATGCTTGATTCTGACAAGATTCGTCCAAGCAAGTTGCCAGCTGGAGCACCAATACTCTTCATCCCAAAGCCTCATAGAAGGAATTTAAGGTTGTGTGTGCATTACAGAGGACTCAACCACATCCCAATTATGAATTGGTACCCTTTGATACTTATGAACAAACTTAGGGACACAGTTACTGGCTCCAAACTCTTTATGAAGATTGATCTAAAGGTTGATTACAATCTGATTCAAATAAAGCCTGGTGACGAATGAAAACAGCATTTCGTACGAGATATGGATACTATGAATATTTGGTAATGTCCTTTGGATTGGCAAATATTCCAGTCTCATTTCAAGATATGATGAACGAGATCCTGAGAGATCTAATTGATTATGGAGTTGTGGTTTATATAGATGATATCCTTATCTATACCAAAGATGAAGAAAAGCATGTACAATTGACAAGAGAAGTCCTTCAAAGGTTACAAGAAAACAACTTGACTATAGCACCAGATAAGTGCGAATAGCATCAGAAACAAGTTGAGTTCCTTGGCTATATCATATCGGGAGAAGGTATCAGCAGGGCAGAGAACAAGATTGATACTATCCTGAAATGGGAAATGCCAGACTTAGTCAAGGATGTACAGTCATTCTTAGGATTTGCCAATTTCTACCGACGTTTCATAAAGGAGATTTCGAGAATCTGCAGACAATTAACAGATCTTACCAAACAAAGTGGTGAGCGGTTCGATTGTAAGCCAAACTAATGCTGCCAACAGGTTTTTGATTTGTTAAAGAAGTGTTTCACTGAGGCACCCATCCTTCGTCACTTTGAATCTGAACATCCTGTGGTCATTGAGACTGATACCAGTGACTTTGCCATTGGCGCTATACTTTCACAAGTAGTTGATGGACGAATACACCCTGTGGCCTACCATTCTTGCAAGATGGATAAGGTAGAGATTAACTATGAGATCAACGATCAGGAGATGCTAGCAATAGTATCTGCCTTTAAAGAGTGGACACGTTATCTCGAAGGTGCAGCCCATCAAATCAGTATATTTACCGATCACAAGAATCTTGAGTACTTCACCACTACTAAGATACTGAATCAGAGACGAGTCCGATGGACACAGGAACTAGCTGATTATGATTTCAAGATATTCTACTGACCAGGCAGTGCAAATGGGAAACCTGATGCGTTGTCTAGACGTTCGGAGTACCACCCTAAAAAGGGGAGAGGTAGTATTGAAGAAAACGAAAATCAACCAATACACTGCGTTTTAAGATCTGATCAGTTGGTAATATCTGAAGGGGAAACAGTTCAGATGACAGTAGCGAAGCTACGAGGTGAACAGATAATGATTTCTTCTGCTAAGTTGAGGTCAATTTCAGTAGTCAAGTTCAATTCTTGGTTATTAGAAGCAGTGGTAGGTGCTGCAAATAATGATGCTGCATGATAGGAAGAGTATGTTAGAGCAATAGAAAGAAGCCCCAGCCCTGACATCTCTTTTGAGAATCAAGCCCTTTATTATAAAGTCAGGCTGTGGATTCCAGACAATCTACAATTACGAAAACATATACTCGAAGCAGAGTATGATTCGAAGGTAGCAGAATATATGAGACAGGACAAGACAATTGAGCTGGTTCAAAGGAACTTCTTTTGACCAGAGATGGAGAAATTAATTGAAGACTACATCCGCTCATGCCCTGAATACCAGAAGAACAAAGCAGCTCGTCACGCTCACTATGGACTTCTACAACCTCTCGAATTAGCTTACCATCCCTGGATTTCAATCTCTATAGATTTCATTATCAATTTAACTGTATCTGATGGTTGTTCATTGGTCTGGGTTATCGTTGACAGATTCACAAAGATGGCACAGTTTATACCACTGAAAGATGGCAAGAAGAAAGCCACAGACCTGGTCAAGATCTTCCTGAAAGAAGTATAGAGGTTCTATAGTCTGCCATCGAACATAGTATCAGACAGAGATTCCAGGTTTACATCTATATTCTGGTCTTTCTTGGTTGAAGCACTCGATATTCAGTTGAAGGTGTCTTCACCATTTCATCCACAGATTGATGGTCAAACAGAAAGAGTAAACCAGACGTTACAATGCTACCTGAGAAACTACTGCAACTATGAATAAGATAACTGGTCTGAGATGTTGTCAATGGCAGAATATGCCTATAACAACTCACTTACCACAGCGACTGGCATGTCACCTTTCTTTGCAAATTATGGGTTCGATTCTCGAATGAATTGGCCCATTGAAGAAGGGGCAAAGAATCCGACATCAAGGAACTATGTTCATTAGATGTCAAGCGTGCATAACTTATGTCGAAAAGATTTAGAAAAGGTACAAGTGACAATGGGGAGGTACCATGATAAGCGTACTAAGAAACCTCCAAAGTATTCAGTTGGTAATCTAGTAATGCTAAATGGAAAGATCCTTAAAACCAGATACCTATCTAGAAAGCTAGATGCGAAGCTACATGGTTCTTTTAAGGTGCTAAAGGTACTTTTACCCACAGCAATAAAACTTGAATTGCCTAAGCGTTGGCGAATCCATAATGCTTTCCATGTCTCTCTCATTGAATCATATTGAATGGCTACTGTTCCCATCAGATGTGCACCAGAACTCACCATCAGCGAAGGAAACAAACTAGGTTATGATGTACAAGGCTACGGATACGAAACAGGCTATGAGGTTGAAGATATCATGGGCAGTCAGTATAGCAAGGTACGAAAGAAGGTGCTATATCTGGTTAAATGGAAAGGGTATCTAGACGAAGCAGACTGGACTGAGGAACCTTATGAGAACTTCGATGACAAGGGGTTATTAAAGGACTATCATAAGGAGAATATCCAGACAGCTAAAGACAAGAGGTTGTGCTAGTACCTTTTTCCGACAAAGGGTTTTTAATGGCTAGCAAGACACCTTGGAAAAGGAGTTGGTCTTTGATCACAAGAGGTCATATTTTTACCAAGGAGGAAAGGAGAAATATTGGGTTTTGAGCACAAGAGGTCATTTTTACCAAAGGCAATAAAGAGCTGATTAGTAACATTGTTCAGAGATGAACTCTATAAGGAGGGGGGTAGTATAACACCTCACAAGCTATAGATCACCAAAGGTTATCAGAGCAGGGTCACTTAGAATCACTTGTTGATAGCCGCATCAGGATAGTAGCAGCGCCATATTTAGACGTTATCGAAACTACACAGAATATCATTCGTACCCTATGAAATCAGATGAGCTGATATACAGTCAACCACACCACTGATAAGGAGTTTAAAGTCGTTATTGAAACAATGCCCTGCCAGCTCATGCCACTGATAATACGAAGGCAGCTGAGAGGCTATAGATACAAAAGTACCTGTATTTGTAGTGTAGCTAACCAAGCCTCTTATGCCCCTCTTGATTGAAAGGATACAATTCGCTAGGAAGCAAAGAGATCGAAAGGATTTGACAGGTCCAGACCACAGAAGTCTGAAGGACTGATGTCGGTAGGGGTTCTATTCGTCTGAGTTAGAGATCTGAGCGGAAAGATGCAGAAGGTCCGAAAGAGTGCTGAAGGGTAGGAAGGATATTGGTGCGAAGGGAAAGTTAGGTAGAAGAGCTCATGAGAAAAGCATAGATAGAAGTAATTGTTGGAGTAAGAGGGTAAGAGGTATAAAGACCTCTAGAATCTTTGAGGGTAGAAGGGCAAGCTTCTTAATGAGGAGAATAAGTCTTAACAATATACACATTGGATAGTCAAATATCTTTGTCTTGAATCTTTATCTTTAATAACTTTCACATCCTGAGTGAATCTTCATAACTTCCATTACAAGCAAGTACTGAAAGCAGTAAAGATACTATTTATACTGGTAAACCTGGAGTGATACTCTCGGTATTACACAATACAAGGTTACGTTTAAATCTATCCTTTCTCTAAGAAACACTTACTTTATAAGAGAGTCGGTGAGACTTACAATTGAATGCAGATACATAAGTAAGAAGCACCAATGGTAATCGAAACTGTCTTATCAACGAGAAAATCGATGAGAATCGACAGTGCATTTAGTCGTTGATGGAGCACCGACCTCAAAAGAGGGGAATGATCATTACAGAAACTGAAAAACTGCTACTTCAAACTAATTCCGCACCGCAAATGCTGGAATGACTCACCATTACCACCGCAACGCATCCATCATGCTGCAGATATCAAGTGCACATGAGTTTGTAAGTGCACTTCACTCGCAGGAGTAGTTGGCTTGCAAGCGCACTTGGCCTCATAAGTGTACTTAGCTTGCAGGTATACTTGGCCTTGCATACGACTTCACTATTGAGCACTGAAAGTCAATGTGATCATATCAGCGTACAACTTCACTATCAAGTATCTGGATGTAGTGTTGGCAATGAAGCGGATCCGTTCATCGTGGATCGAACCAAGGCGGAGTTCGACACGGATTCGCTCTGAGATTTGGACGAAGTTCCAAGGTTTGTTCGAACCAGTTCGCGAACTATCTATCTTCGAACGACAATAGGCAAGCGAGTTCTTGTTCGATCGGATTGATATTTAGCGCATCTTGTAGCGGGAGAAGTTAGCTACAAGATGCACTAAATTTCGAGCGGATCGGACAAAAACTTGTTCCCTTATTTTTGTTCACAGTTGTAGGTCGAAATGGTGGGGTTTGAGGCGAAAGGCTTGGCAAGGATCCGGTTGGAGTGGACCAAATCGGTTTGTCAATGGTACGAACTCTGGGCAGTTCGTTGCCAACACTACGTAGAAGGCACAAATAAAATTCCACCGTCGTGATGGTCCAATTATGAGATCAGCTACAATAAGCCTGTCGGACAACTCTTGGCGACCGTGACGGTTGAACCCTACTAGGACTACCTACCAGCAATTCAGAAGGTCTAGGCTGCTGACCCATTGGCGGTTGATGTCTTGGGTAAGCTAGTCAATAACTCAATGGACACAGCTGAGGCCACAACCGAGGCCACACCCGAAGCCACAGTCGAAGCTGAAGATGTGAACCAATTCAGTGTCGTCGCAGGAGCTCTGACCTACCAGGGAAGGATATATATCCCTGCAAATGATACTCTCCGCAGTAAAGTGATAAGTCTCTCACATGAAAACCCTGAGCCGGTCACTTTGGAGCTCTTAACATTGCTCAGTTAATCTCTAGGGATTCCTATTGGCCTTGCAAGTGTACCGAGAAGCCTGCAAGCGAACAAGAAGTCAACGGCTACATTACTGGTCTCATCACTGAATCAGAAGTACCACTGAATGCATCAAATGCACAATCAGCTGCAACTGACTGCAATTCTTAACAGATTTATGAGAAGCAGCCAGGAGCCAGCCAAATCAACAGTCAAGATGTCAAGCTGCGCGGAATGCCAATCAACTGCAATCCTTAATGGATGTATAAGAAGACTACTGGGTTGAGGATTCAGAGTTGAGAACGTAAATGCAACGAATTATATGGTAACTATGATCTTATATGCAATGCTTACGAATTAGATATATCAACAAATCAATATACTTGCAATTGACCTTTATCCCTGAGAGCACCAAACAAAGCCATGACGATAATCGATTGACATCACCTCAGATAGTAGTGATTAACCGTATCAGGCTAGAGTTTAGGGTGTACACCCTACATCTAGGTGCGAAAGGACATGGTATGTGCAAACTCACTACTTTTGTCGATTTGGAAGACAAAGGCATGTAGAATCACTGCCTTAATTAACATGGAACTGAAGTATACTTGGTTACTTTGTAAGTACGACCTCATGGCACACTTGTGAGTTAGATACCACAACTCGAATAAGTATGTACAAATGCATGTTTACTGCAATCGAGGGCCGAATGAGGCAGACACAAGTCAACCACTACTGGAATGGCAACAGAAAGTCGAATTTCAATTCCCGATATACAAGTCAATTTGGAGCCAATCGGTGTGACGCATATGATCAGGCTATCACCGATAAGGTCTGCCATATGCTTGAATATACGAAAGTACAGAGACATGGAATTGTAGAAATCATACGAATCTGAGAAGCTTTCAATTGCAGCAGCTATGACCAAGATAAGTACACCATGCAATTATGCTAGTTGACTCCTACAGACATGCGATACCGGTCGCGATGGCCTTAGCAATGAAAAAAATCTTATACGATTGCTCGATTAGTCAGAAGTCGAGGCAGCAGATTTCAGTGCTGAGGAATAAAGTCGAGTTTAACGTACACTGCAATGAAATAATGACTTCGTCCTATATATTACGTATCAACTACGATATATCGATGCTGAATGACAACTGCAAGTCGACCAATAGTATTTACCGATTCGAGTACAAGCAAACCAGTATTACGGGGATCAATTGCTTGGATTCGAAGAAACTGGAAGTCTACTTGGATATTCAGAACCTTGGACTTGCAAGCCTGCAGAAGGAGTGGACTTGGAGGATTCAGGGTCATTGGATGTTTTCTTCTGTTCCTTCTCTTCTCTTTCTTCTCTTTATTTCTTATAGATCTCGACCCAGTATAAATAGTATTGGCACGGATTTTACCACTGACCACTGGAGGTGGACTTTCTCTGTGCACCAGATTCACCGAAAGGTCACCCTCAAGCGGTACAGATCGGCAGCGGGACTTATGAGTTTGAATCAGGGCGTATGAGCTTGGATTCTTTCTTCTTCTCTTCATGTATGCGTATGCAGCCCAGGAGGTCTGCAGATAAAGAGGTGGATGATGTAATGGCAGTACCAGATATACTTGGCATCTGAGGTCTGGTAAGCATCTTTCATATATAATCACCTCGCGAAGTGCTTTTGGTACAGTAGCGATTATTTTACAATCTTACTTTACAATTGATATCATTATCACTTATCCTCATTTGCAACTGTATCTATGCATACCCATCCATACGAGGACGTACATCCTTACAATTGGATTATAGTATATTGAAGTAGATTGGAGGTTGATATCGTAAAGTTCTTTGGTGATGGTGTTGAGTTCGAATTAGATTGTTTGTAGGGATATTTTAGTGTTATTACAGGAGTGACAAGGTTTTAGTAGTGGAGATTGAGTTAGACAACATGATTATAAAATGAAAAGTAACTATATATATTACACCTTACAGATTGAACATTATCAGATATCACTGAGGAACTATCATGTACAATTATACAACTGATAACTCAATCGGGATGGTACAACTACCATTCCTTCAAAGTATTGAAGTTCTACAAAATATTGATTTTTTAGTTACCATTATCCATATAATTAGATGAGTACCTATGCAGTCAAATACACCACTGATAAGAACTGGATAGTGGTTACTGGATCGATACTCTATCAGCTTATATCATTGAAAGAACCAAGACAGAAAGAAGGCTGTGGATACGAAATCATCTGAGTTGACCATATAGTTTTCAAGGTCTTTAATAACTATGCATATGTAGACTACTTATAACGATACCCCTTATCGTTTAAACAATACTATTCATCTAGAGATCGAAAGAATGAAAGGATACAATAGATCCAGATCAAAGAAGTATAAAGAACTGATATCAGCAGGTGATCTATTTGCTCAAGTATAAGATTCTAGTTGAAAGGTACAAAAGGTCCTGTAGAGAAGTGGAGGATCGGTTATTCAAGAAATGATATTGGTGTGAAGTGTGATTAGGTTAAGAAGCTTATGAGAAAAGAATAGATAGAAATAATTGTTAGAGTAAAAGGATAGAGGTAAAATGACCTCTGGAATTTCTGAGAGTAAAAGGACAAGTTTCTTGATAAGCAGAATAAGTCTCAAGAATATACGATTGGAAAGTCAAATATTATTTTCTTGAATATTTATCTTTAGTGCCTTTTACATCTTGAGGGAATTTTCATAACTTCCATCGCAAGCAAATCCTGAAAGTAGTAGGAATACTACTTGTACAAGTAAACCTGAAGTAATATTATCAGTATTACAGTAAGAGATATAGTACAGAGAATACATCAGAATGTGTAAGAATTGATTTTAGATTACAACTATCAGACTTATAACCTGTTACTTTGTATGTACAAATAGATACTTAATTTACATGGTATATATATTGAAATCAAATATACAATTGGAAAGTCAAACATCTTTGTCTTGAATCTTTATCTTTAGTGACTTTCATATTCTGAGGGAATATTCATAACTTCTATTGCAAGCAAGTCCTGAAAGTAGTAGGGATACTACTTGTACAGATAAACCTGGAGTAACATTACCAGTATTACAGTAAGGGATATAGTGCAGAGAATAGATAGAAATGTGTAAGAATTGATTTTAGATGGCAACTATCAGGCTCATAACCTGTTACTTTGTATGTACAAATAGATACTTGATTCTCATGGTATCTATGGTGAAATCTATAGTCTATATACAGCCTGAGATACTGTCTAGAACAGACATGCTTATATATCATTATATATCCTCATATCCTCGTATCTTCATACATGTCTCAGGTTTTCATACAAGATCTTATATAAGATTCTCATATATGATACATATATTCAACAAGTGGAAGGATCAAGTTGCTTTTGAGAGGAATTTGAGTTTATAAGGATGGATACGAAGAAGTGCCTGGCGAGCTCATAGTGTTGCGACTCAGGGTGACTTTTGTGAACGTGTGAAGAAGGTATAGTTGAATATCTTCGTGTTGCAGGAAAACCGTCCATCGCAAACGCTAGATAGTGGGGGTATATTTGATTTTAAGCTCTTTCAGATAGCATTGTAAATGTTGCTTGGTAGTCTCAATTGATGGTGTACGTGTCCTTGGCTAAATTGCAAACGTTATGACCAAGCGTAGATCTCCGGCGAGATATTTGGTTGGCCATAGGTTGGAGGAGTGAGGTGCGGAAGGGCTCACGATAATTACATGGAGATATATATCCGATGAGCCAGCACAGAACGACGTCGACGGGAAAGAGTTGCTTCAAGACTGGTTCATATCCGACTTATACAATTACTAAGTATTCACGGGGAAGAAGAGCTGGAGCTCGAGTTGACAGACATCTAGATTTATGCTGCAGGCGATATTGATATCGCTAGATTCCCAAAATTGCCGTAGAAAGACTGACATGGGACTAAGGGAAAATTGTCCCAAGATATATCGCCTGCTTCGCGCATACGTCCATCTCATTTCGTTGATAATGTCTCTTGGGGAGTCTCGTCTTAAGCTTGTGCCTAACACTGGGCGCTGTGATCGTTGAAAATCCTTGTTTCGGATATATCCCAGTAGATATAACGAAACGTAGTCTTATAATGAGCATGAATCATCTGTGGCGGCGTTCAGCTGTTTGCTGGACGATTGGCACATGTATACGGCAGCGTGCTGGGAAGGTTTATAGTACAAGACCAAATAATCATCAAACATCATTCGTGCTGAGATTTGGCTGTTGAAATTCGATCATTCGATCACTTAAAAGCGCGGTTTTTGCTCACCTCCACATGGTATGTGGCCGTAAGACATAATGACTCATGTTTGACTTCTGATCGGGGGGTGGTTCAATGGTGCAAAAGGTCTTCATGAAGGATCACTCGACTCTGCAGAATATAGTGAGTTACGAGCAATACAACCCCAGCAAATGTCTGATTGTATCTTAGAGGGGTTTTCTAGGTTGGTATTGAACAATGATGGGGAAAATCCTGGGCGGGTATAGGAATGTTAATAAGGCAGGGTCAAATCAATCGGATCTATCCGGAATCACAAGAACAAACATTCTAGGGCTGGCCCACCAACAGAACACCCATAAAGAGTCCTGAACCTCTTCTGTTCTTTCCCTTTTCTGCACCTAAGCATTCTCTCCGTTCCTAAACATTCTTTCCGTTCCAACCCAACATCTTTTACTTAACTCTCACCAACCAACATGTATCTCTCCAGAATTCTTCTCTCCATAGCCCTTCTTTCTACCCAGATTGCTGTGGGTCTCCCTACCGAGAACTCCGGTAACTTGGGTAACGTCGAGGTCGTTGGTTCTCCCGACCAGATCGGGGTTGGTGGATCTCCGGGAAATGTCGAGTCTCCGGGAAACATTGAGACCGGCGGAGCTGTGGTAACAACCCTCTCGTATCTCCGGTTGCTTTGCATTGCAACTAACAAACCTCCCCAGAGCTCGGTAGTCACCCCCTCTGGAGCGATTCTCCACAGGACTGCCGACAACTTCGAGTACCTCGAGCTTCCCCAGGGAATGAATGTGTCGCACCCTAGCTTTGACATCCAGAAGCTCATCTCGCTGGCTGAGTCCGGCCAGGAACTTCCCAAGATCCCTGGTGTCCCAGATCCTGGCGCCTTCGCTCAGGGTCAGGATTATCCCGTGATCAAGGGAGGATTGATTAAATGCCAGACAACTGAAGCTTCGCCATGGATGCTGAAAGTCTGGGAGAACCACGCCGCTCTAGCCAAGATCAAAGACAAGTGGTGCTGCCAGCTCAACGCAGGTAGCTACTGCCGCAACATGCAGCATCATGGAAATGCAGCTACGGACATTTGTCACTGGGGCAAGAAAGGTTCCGGAGTCTGTATTTCTTGCAATATTGCTTCGGTGGCGAACTATGAGGTCATGGATAAGTGTGTTATTTGCGCCTTATTTAAGAAGTGGAACGTGCTGATATGTGGATATCTAGGTGCAAGTGGAACTCCCGTGCTGGTGGATACATGAGGTGAGCTGCTTTGGTTTTCGCAAAGAGATCGAGATGGTAGCTGATTATTGGGAAGATTTGGCTCCATTGCCGATGTTAACGTCTACACCTGGAAGGAGTAGATTGTGGTCTCTACAAGGCTGCGGATCTAGAACACCGAGTAGGTAATTTCAAGGGATTTACGGATGGAGATGAAGTCTACATGTGGCTAGTCTGAATACCATTTACTTCTTCTTCTCATTTAGTTGCCTGGTTCATCTTTCTGTTCTTTTCTCTCTCCTTGATTGATGTTTGATTGTTTCATACGTGGCACTCTTCGTATGTACGACCAGACAGCAGCCTAATGATACCGATGTGAAAAAATTAAAAACCTCGAAGCGACAACTACAGTGACAACCACAACCACAACCACGCTCGGGATATTTTCTCTGGCTACCTACTGTTATAAAAAAGGGGGGGGGGGG
>MU122330.1:55022-93781 GCA_014904905.1 Wilcoxina mikolae CBS 423.85
AAGGTCAAAATACATGTCTTAATTGATTTTGTAGACAGTCACCAATGATTGTTTTTCTAAGATAACTTCCAGCCATTTTATTACAGTTAACAATCTAACATACTCTACTTTTGGGAATGGTTTATGATGACAGCACTTAATATGTGGAAATACTGGTGGGATATGTTCGAAATTAGTATGTTGTCATATGGAAGTCCATTTCATCAAAATACAGTACCATGGTACTGTCAACTATATCAGCATGAATAAAGTTCTGAACTCCTAGCTGCACTTGATAATTCTGGCTGCAATTGACTCCATACTGCCAGATGCCAGTATGCTTGAATCTGACTTTTGATAAATTTTACTCCTGTATTACAAAATATAACACCGGAAGTGCCACATCAGTTTTATCAGTACAAGTAGTAGCAATACTGCTTTCAGGATCTCCTTGGGATGGAAGTTATAAAGATTTGCTCAGTATGTGAAAGTTACTAGAGATAAAGTTTCAATGCAAAGATATTTGGCTTTTCAATCGTATATTGTTAAGGCTTATTTTCTTTCTCAAGAAGCTTGCCCTTTTATACTCAGATATTTTAGAGATTTTTATACCTTATTCCTCTCACTCTGTAAAGTTGAATACACCCATATATTAGGCCATACATGTAGATATGTCAAGAAGAGTTGATACGGTTGCAAATAAAATAAAGGGATCAAGTAGAGTAGAAGATATATAAGATTATTGCTATCATGCAATTGCACTTTGTGAGGTGACTATATAAAGGGAACTTACCTAGCCTCAGCTACCAAGTACACCTGTGTACCAATATTACACCTTACATGCTATATACTATCAGGTATGCACAAAGCGGAGTCACCTATGATCACTCAATAATTGCTGGATCAGAATAGTACAAGTACTATCCCTGCACATCATTGAATATCCACAAGATATCACTCGATGTGGCTATTACAAACTGTGAAATTAAATGAACTGTTATTCAGTCAACCACATAACTGATAAGAAAAGAAGTATAGTTACTGCATTGATATGCTGACAGTTCATGATACTGATAATGGCAAGAGAGCCGAATGGTAATAGATATGAAAGTACCTGAGTTGGTATTATAGCTGACAAAGCCTTTGATGTCTCTCACAATCGAAAGGATACCATTCGCCTGGAAGCAAGGACATTCAAAAGATATGATATGTCTGGATCACTGAGGTCTTAATAACTACATCGGGAACAAATCTTTATGCTCAGACGTATTTGTCACGTCCTGACATGGGTTGTGCGCCTTGAGTAACTGGAATATCAGTAGGTTGGATAATATGTAAGTTCACAACAAGGGAATGTGAGGCACTGCAAAAACAACTCTTGGCGCTAGGTATTCAAACGGTCGAATATTACTCTGCACAATGCCTTGGGACGCTTAATATACTGTGTTCTTCATCTGGCCATTCTAATTGCATAGTGACCAGCCAGCCATGAGTCGGTCAGCCCAGCTCGATCGCGTCCAGCCAGCTGAGAGCCAGCCCAGCTCGATCATATCCAGCTAGCCCTGAGCCAGCCAAGCTCGATCATCTCCTGCCAGCAGTGAGCCAGCTCTGCTCGATTATCTCCTATTAGCGGAGAGCCAGTCCGACTCGATTGCGTCCAGCCAGCCGAGAGCCAGCCCAGCTCGACCATCTTTTCCCAGCAGTGAACCAGCCCGTCCAGCCGGCCGAGAGCCAGTCCGACTCAATCGCGTCCAGCCATCCCGGCTCAATCATCTCCCACCAGTAGTAAGGCAGCCTGGCTCGATCGCGTCTGCACAGCACCTTGGGACACTGAATATACTGTGTTCTTCATCTGGCCATTCCAATTGCATGGTGATTAGCCAGCTATAAGCCAGCCAACCCGACTCAATTATCTCCCACCAGCAGTGAGCCAGCCCAGCTAGATCATCTTCACTCAGTGGTGAGTCACTCCGGCTCAATCGTATCCAGCCAACCCGGCTCAATCATCTCCGGCTAGCGATAAGACTATCTGGCTCGATCCTGCCCAGCCAGCCAAGATCCAGTGTAATAGCAGTACCAGGAATACTTGGCTTGTAAGTACACTTGGCCTCGTAAGTGCATTTGGTCTCGTAAGTGCACTTGGTCTCATAAGTGTACTTGGCCTCACAAGTGCACTTGGCCTCGTAAGTGCACTTGGCCTCATAAGTGCACTTGGCCTCATAAATATACTTGGCCTCATAAGTGCACTTGGCCTTGTAAGTGTACTTGGTCTTGTAAGTGCACTTGGCAGCCGAGGCTGGGTAAGCGCCCTTCATATATAGTCTGACCTTTTTCTCCCCTTACTTTCAACTGTATTTGCACTCTAAGTTCTAAGTTCAACTCTATAATATTTCTCTATCTATCACATACAGTCACCCTCTGTATTTGCAATGCTAACAGATGTACAGATATTTTTAACCAAGGTAACCAGCTGGTCCTTATCGATCATCTCCAGCCAGCCGAAAGATAGCCCAGCTCGACCTCCAAGTACACCTGATCGAAATGCTAATATTTCCGTCCAGATCTGCTTGTTGCATACAGCCAGCCGAGAGCCAGAATAGCTCGATCATATTCAGCCAGCCGAGAGCCAGCCCAGCTTCATCATCTCTCGCCAGCCGAGAGCCAGCCTGGCCCGATCACCTCCAGTCAGCCCAGAACCAGTACGGCTCGATCGTGTCTAGTCAGTCAATAGTTAGCCCAGCTCGACCGTCCAGCGTACCTATTCAAAATGCTAATATTTCCGTCCAGATCTGCTTGTTGCATACAGTCAGCTGAGAGCCAGCATCGCTCGATCGTATCCAGCTAGTTGAGAGCCAGCCTAACTCGATCATTTCCTACTAGCGGTGAACGAGTACGGCTTGATCACGTCTAGTCAGTCGACAGTCAGCTCAGCTCGATCTCCAAGCGCACCTGATCGAATTGCTAATGTTTCCGTCCAGATCTGCTTGTCGCATACAGTCAGCCTAGAATAAGTATAGCTCGATCGTATATAGCCAACCCCGGCTCAATCTCGCCTAGATCTGCTTGTTACACACATCAAGCCGAGAGCCAGCATGGCTCGATCGTGTGCAGTCAGCACGGCATGATTCTTTGTATATAGTTAGCAATAAATTTGTGAATCAAGTGACTTTAAGTAATCAATTGACTGCTCTGATGAATGAAGGCTGGAACTGGGAATCCGAGTCAAAGTTGCAACTGTACAGTATACTGCGTTTGGAAATAAATACTCTGCCTGTAAGTGTGTATGGAGGCAAATGCTGCATCTGTAGTGCCAGAGTAGTGCCAGGCTACAATGAGACTCAAGAGGTTTTGATTGAAGAGTCCGATGCGTTCTAGGCCTACACACAGCATGGATGTGACATGGTGTTTTTCCCGATGTGATGTCAGTAGAGACTTTATGAGTTTGAGTGAGAGATCTGAGCGAAAAGATACAGAAGGTCAGGCAGTACGGTGAAGGATAGGCAAGGGTATTGATGCAAAGGATGGTTAGATAGAGAAGCGTATGAGAAAAGCATAGATAGAAGTAATTGTTAGAGTGGGAGGAAAGAGATATAAAGACCTCTAGAATCTCTGAGGGTAGAAGGGCAAGCTTATTGATGAGGAGAACAAGCCTTTACAATATATACATTGGAAAGCCAAATATCTTTGTCTTGAATCTTCTTAGTGACTTTCACATCGTGAGCGAATCTTCATACATCGGGAAAAAAACCATGTCGCACCCAGGCCATAGGTGGGTCTAGGGCGCATCAGACACTGCAATTGAAACCTCTTGAGCCTCGTCATAGAGGGACACTGCACGTACGTATATACAACCCCTGGCATTGCGCTTGCACCTCCTGAAGCAGCATTCCTTACTATCGCAGCCATGCAGTGTGCTCACCTTTTGATCCACAACACTACTCATGTGACGCATGAGTGCAATGTACACCTTGACATAATGCAATGTTCACAGCATGCAATGTTTTTACAATGCCCTGAATTGCACTCACATCTCGGGCAATGGATACAGAGCCGTGACCTTACTGTTGATAATGTTTGATATTAAGCTCTAATATTTACAGTTTCCCGTTCTACACGTCGCAGCCAGCATGAAGTAGATCCTCTAAACCACTCTCTCCTCATGCCAAATGCCATGCTATACCTTGCAGCCAGTATGAAGCACATCCTCTAAACTACTCTCTTCTTCACAGTCATCCACCGACTCCGACTCTACATCCTCATCGTTATCCTCATCCTCATTCTCATCCTCATCTTCCTCATTCTCGACCTTATCATCATCTAGCTGGAGACCGCGATGTCGCTGAGCATGACTCCCGGCACTGTTAATGTCATCATGCTCATTCTCGCTATCATTGTCACCATTGTCAACCCCATTCTCAGCATCGAAAGACAAATCTTTAACATTGGGGATGCGGATTGCAGCAATGATCAGAGTCTCAATGTCCGGCTCCATGATTAGGGCTTCCATCGTGGTGTTGTTTAATACCACTCGATGAGGCTTGGCTACGGGTGGAATGTTATTGGCTCCTTTCTCGTATAGAATGAGGTTGTTAAGAGCCACTCTTATGGACTTGATTACCTTCTGTCTCAATGGAGATGGGAGATCGTTCCACATATTCATGAGATCAGTGTAAGTCTCTGTAAAATAAATGTTAGATCGATTGCATGCATTGTGAAGGCCGCCATAATTACCGCCATTATTATCTTGATTGAAGTAGTACTCCCACTAGGGCCTGTTGCGCTGGATTTCAAGTTCGAGGTTATTGATTGCAACCTTTCTTGGAGCTAAACCTCCATTTCTTGGCTACTCTATCAGTACGTAATGCAATGCCGTACATGTTAAAACAATCAGTGCCAGAGGTATCTGTTCCCAAATCCAGTCATGGCAGCCCTCCGAAAGCCTACCGCGTTTGCGAATTCATTTGAAGACCTGTATATATAGAAATCGTGAAATCTCCTCGGTAAGAAAGTAGCTAGCTCGTTCCTGGTGGTGTTAGCGATGCTACAGGCTGCAGACAGAACTCACATTAGGTTCATTCGTACGATCGCATTGGTGTACAATGAGTGTAAAATCTGGAAGAATTAGGTCAATGTATATGTGGCGCTCATCATCTTCGAAATGGTACAAGTTGTATAGTCTCCCTACACATTTATGGGCCTTCTTGATCATGTGCAATCTGACTGCATTGAAACTATTTTTGATCTGACATATATTAGTCAGTAAGAATGCAATTCTGGGAGATACGTAACTATCTTGAGACACTCCTTCTGACGTTCCTGGAAGCTAATATTGACTCCTTCCTGCGTTCATACCTTCGGCCAGGAATGCTCTATTGAATTTGTGTTTGAAATAATGTTAGTCGGTATCTACTACTCTCGGAATCGTATAAGCTACCAGTACAAACTCAGCTTCAGTTGCAAATAGAGTCTCGCTCAGCAGTTGCTTCTCCATCAAGCGACGCATTGTTTCCAGTACAGCAGTAACTCTAAGGTCACCTGGTGCAAGGATACTTCGACTACCATATTGTTGTTTACTGCTGACCGACAGACTCGATGGTATCCTCGGGAGAGACGATGGGATAAGTTGTGAAGCTGACAATGATGGGTGTGGACTCTGGAGGTGACTAAGGTTCATCACTGAATGAATAGTGACGTTGTAAATGATACTGGGTGCTGGCGACATCGAAATGGTGGCTTGATTCGGTAGGGGCAGAGACGGTTTCAGGGGTGAATTTGGTACGGATATAATGGGTGTAGATACTGAGGAGACCTGAGTAATCGAACCTTCAATACGTGAGGCTGTAGCCTTCGTCCGCTTTCACTTCTACTTGTCAGCCTGCAAAGTTAGTTTCCTCTTTTGACCGTTTGCTGTACGTGGCATTGGGGTGCCAGGAGTGGCCGGTACTACTTTTGGAATTGAGGATGTCACCTTGCACAGTGGCTTTGTTGTTCAGATCATTTTCAGAAGTCAGGAAAGTCTGAAAGGCAGAAGGGTCGGAATGTTAGAAAGGCATAAAAAGAGTGCAGCTGCGATGTAGACGAAGGGTAATGTAGTGTGGAAAAGGACTGACACGTCACTGAGTATTATACCTGAAAAGTTTTCACATAAAGGGACAGATTCACACGATCTTGTGTTAGCTTGTTACAACAGTGTCGTGTATGATTAGTCAATCAAATACCAATAATGCCAAGAAAATCCAAACGTGACTGAAAATATCTTTGTAAAATGCAAAAACGACTCCATCCGACCCAAAGAGAATATACAAAAACCGTATCTAAGCCAACCACCAAACACTAACCCAACTACCAAACTCGAAGTTGAACCTATATGCGTCAGTATGCTAGTCATTTGCAGCACTATTGGATGTACCAAAAATAATTACTCAAATTGCTGACCCATCCATGTTGGTATCAAATGCAATGCCTTGAGCTGTGTGAAGCTCATACTGGCATTGACATCTTGGTGTGGGGCAGTTGCTTCCGACTCTGATGACTCTTCAATACCCACCGACAGCGACGAAACGTCACACATTGTCTCCTGCTCCACTAAAACCTGTGCTATTTGCGATCTCGCCTCCAGCTGTTCCTGTAACTCCACCGTTGCTCGCGACGTCACCTCAACAATTTGTGCTGTCTCTGCCATTCGTGCAACTCTGGCACTCATTGACTCCTCTAGCATAGACGATGACAGATATTGCAGTGAGGTACACTCAATGTGGTGAGTAGTAGTCACCTCCGATTGTATCATTACCGAGTCATCCATTGCCGAGTTGTTTATTGCAACGAATCTGGAAGCAGGTGTCAGACTCTCGGCCTGTTCGGAGGACCCAGATATTACCAGGGGAGATGATCATCATAGTGGTGGTGGTGGTGGTGGTGGTGGTGGTGGTGGTGGTGGTGGTGGTGGTGGTGGTGGAGTAGTTCTTGGAATCCTTGGAGGCACAACAACAATTGCCTTCAGAACAGCCACAACGATGAGAGAGTTGTAAGCTGTAATGGAAAAGAAGGTCACCACAAAGTCATTGCCATTGAGTTGAGTCACATTCCATGACTGAAGAGAGGTTTCTTTGGGCATGGCTAGACACCCAAGAATACAACTGACCTCTCTGGCAGGACATAGGCAATTCACAGTACAGTGTATGGCCTTTGCGGTGAGCTTCTCGACTCATGAGAGATGCCATCTATTTGCACTATGGTGAACGAAGATGTCGTCCCAACGGTCATAGCTATCGGAGCCGTAGCTTTCAGGGTCGACAATGCAAACCCTGAAGGGGTATATGTTAGGGGTTTTTCCTTAGCAGGTGCACGAGGTACGGAGGATGTCCATGGTAATCTGCGTTTGGCCAAACTGTCTCTATGGTCGGTCGATGTCACACCTGCAGCTATCCCATCCTCTGAGTGACGAAATCCTATGCGACATACATGCCTATCCAATACTGAGCCCTGGCAAAGCGGAATGATTAATCCGCATGTGGGCAGTACACCTTCTCGATCAAACAGCGATAGTCACAGCACTTTGCTGGTAGATGCATCAGTTCGGTATACTTAGGGTGGTATGCTACTATATGCCTAGGCCCCTGATAATTACGAACGTCATGAGTTGCTGAAGTATGATCCTGTCATTGCGATAATTTTCGGGTCAGCCGTGCATGATCATTTCGACCTGAACTACTTTACCTTATCAGCAATATCGGACAGCCGGTTAGAGCAGGTTATGCCTCTAAACTTTCCGGCAGGCAAACGTCAGAGTTTGAGAAGTGGAACTTTACCATGGGGATAACTATACAGTCTAGGGACTCCATATGTTAACTGCATTCCGGTAGTTAAATCTACCTGTTGAAAACTTGTGTGTGGGTTGACTTCCCGAGTAACGGCAGATCGCAGGTGGTCTGGTCCGATATAAGCTGCAGCCCTGTAATGGGAGTAAACGCCAGCGAGATGGGAGGTGCGATACGTGGCATAGCAGCAGCTGGTTACTGACGCAAGTCTATGAGGGTAAACATATCCCTGCAACCCACTATCAGATTTAACATTGAGTCGAGAGATCCAAGAGGAAGTGATGGTTTGATGAACACGTCAGTGGTTGTTGCCGAAACATCTTTTCTGCATAAGCATACAGACCAGAAGAAAAGCAAACGGGCTTAGTTGCTGCGTGGCAAAACATGGTGGCATGAGGAAAACCTATAGGGATGCCTCGTATTTTAGAAAGTGCTGAAGCGTCAAACGGAACAGTAGCACAACCTATCGAGATCGAGTAACCAGCCTAACGATTGGAGGCCATAGCTATCTTAATAACAAAGCCGAAGTCATAGAGAGTATACGAGTAACTCGCTCTATAAAAAAACCGCCTTTGCCTCTGCAAAGTAAAACAGCAAGTTCTAGCAGCAATCCACAGGCAGAATACACCAGCAGACAAGACACTAAAATATTATTGTTGTTTTCTACTTCAAGAATATTTGCTTTACTTTACAATATACTTTATGAGTTATTTTCGGGACCTTGATTTCATTGTCCTCTATGCAAACGTACTTTACGAATGAGCCATTACTCCATACGATTATAATATTGGGAGTATCTTTATTCATACGTACGATATCGAGTATGAATACCTTCACTGGTTTTATACTCTTGAACTTCCCTCCGAATACCAACACCTACCAGTTCATAATTACGAGAACTGGTTTTGACTACGATGACTACGAAGATTATCTCCACGATACATACAACTTATAAAGAGTAGGCGGTCATACTTTATTGCTAAGTATCCCCATAACAGTATAATATTTTGGACACATCCAAAAGTATTTATGACTATCAACTGTGTGGTTTGCAATAACAGGGACTGCTGCGCCGTTCGATATACGAATCATCCGGAAGGAAGTACAATACCACAGTACTTTTGTGCAGAGTACCGTTCGCGAGGCTACAACGGAATTTGCCAGCAGTGCAACCACGTCAACAATATGAGGAGACAGACTCGTGAACAGTCTCAACTTACAGGACCTTTTACATTCCCCTCTCAACAGCTTCACAATGGCCGGTCACAGGTGCCGACAGACATTCGGAGCGGGACAATTGGTACTAACCTCGTCGGGTATTGCCAAATCCAAACAGTCTTCGAGGGCCTTATCAGAATTGGCCAAGAGATTGCAAGGACAATACGAGCAATCGAGGCAGCAATACTTGAAGTCCAGAGGGACAGAGGAGGACACCGAAATGACCAACTCGGAACAGACCCACGTCAGTCGTCTGGATCAGGAAATGCAACATCTAGTCGAAGCATGCAACTGCGAGAAGGAAGCAATTGAGGAGGAATTCGAAGACGTTCGGCTAGGCTGTCAGCAGTTCAGCCAGCATGTGGAAGCAGACAGGGCTCTAGGATAGCAAATCCTGGAAGGACATGAAGAGCAAATATAGGTGCTGAATGCAGTGTTGAGGGAGACGAGAATCGGCATGAGCTGTCTCCAGCAGCAGAATGATTGGGTGGTAAAGGAAGCCACGGAAGAATTCGGAATTTTGCGCGGACGGATTGAGTGGTGTGAGAATCAAGTCAGGATTCTAACCACCAAGGTCGGAGCATGTGCAGTAGCAAATGAACTGCAACAGGAGAAAGTCGTATGGTTGGAAAAGATTCTAGAGGAACAAGTTCCGTCATGGACCGATTGGGAGTTGCTGAAAGCCAAGGTCAACAAACTCCAGAGTGACCATACCGGATTTACATCGGCATTCAAGAGGGCCAAGGATTCAGAATCTACACTGGTACACCCAGAACGAAGACAACAAATTGCTCAGTGGCAACAGTGAACAGAGGAATATCAGAGGAGTAGATCAACTATCAGTGATTACGACGTGGCAGAAATTTTCGGCATGAGAGGAGGTTTCGGAACAGATATTGGTTTAGGCGATGCGCCACTTCCTGAGGTAGCAGCGGATAGATCAGGAGAGGCACCACCACCGGAAGGTATGGGCGGAGATCCACCACCACCGCCACCACCTGAATCTTCACATACGTCCAG
This sequence comes from Wilcoxina mikolae CBS 423.85, assembly GCA_014904905.1. Taxonomy (NCBI): domain Eukaryota; kingdom Fungi; phylum Ascomycota; class Pezizomycetes; order Pezizales; family Pyronemataceae; genus Wilcoxina; species Wilcoxina mikolae. The sequence goes on from MU122330.1 coordinate 65,057, forward strand.
GCAGGGATCTCAACGAAGGGGATGCAGCAATACGCAACAGCCTGAGAAGCAAAAGGACTTACGGCTTAAGTTGTCAGATCCAACAAGTGCAAGGGAAAAGCTTCCGAGGACTTCGATGTGTGGTGGATAAGCCTGGAGGCTTTTATTGGTGATCAGCCACATCTTTTTACATGGCCAGATCTCAAGATCCAATTTGTGTGGGACCAATTAGAGGACCATGCTCTAGCCTGGCACATGCAGTGGGAAGCCGAGGCCCAGGCAGGAAAACACGCATGAAGTTGGTCAATATATTGTTCGGCAATCTATGCCCGTTTCCACAACAAACAGCAACAGGAAATGACATTCAAAGCCATCACGGAACTCAAGTATGGTGGCAACGTTCAGGACATGATTATAGAGTTCGATACTTTGAATGCCAAAGCTAAGATTGTGGGGGTAGCATATCGAACCATGCTTATGAGCAAGCTACCATCACAAGTCTTCAAATAACTCAGTCTTATCAATCCGGCAGATAAGACCGATGATGAGTTCCGAGACATTATCATTCATGCCGGAAAGAATGTTTAGGTCTGGCAAGCAACGGAAAGAAACTTCGGATTTATGGGGAAATCTCGAAGCACTGACAGTATGTCTGGCCGAATCAACAAAGATCAGGGAAAGATTCAAAAGCCCAGGGGTCTTGGCTCCAGATTTGTTATACCTCACAAGCTGTATATCACCAGAGGCTATCAGAGTGGGGTCACTTACGATCACTCGATGATAGCCGTATCGGGATAGTACAAGTGCCATCTCTGGACGTCATTGTAACTACACAGAATATCACTCGCACCCAACAAAATCAGATGAGCTGCCATGCAGTCAACCACACCATTGATAAGAAGTTAGAAGTGGTTATTGGAACGATACCTTGCCAGCTCATGCCATCGATAGTGCAAAGAGGGCTGAGAGGCTGTAGATATGAAAGCACCTGCATTTGCAGCATAGCAAACGAAGCCCCTATGTCCCTCACGATCGAAAGGATACCATTCGCTTGGAAGCAAAGAGATCGAAAGGATACGATAGGTCCGAACCACATAAGTCGGAAGAACTGATGTCAGTAGGGATTCTATTTGTCTGAGTTAGAGATCTGAGTGGAAAGAAGCGGAAGGTCTGAAAGAGCGATGAAGGATAGGAAGGGCATTGGAGCGAAGGGAAGGATAGGTAGAGGAGCTCATGAGAAAAGCGTAGATAGAAGTAATTGTTAGAGCGAAAGGATAGGGGTATAAAGACCTCTAGAATCTTCGAGGGTAGAAGGGCAAGCTTCTTGACAAGGAGAACAAGCCTTAACAATATATATCCTAGGAATTCAACTTGTTTCTGATGCCATTCGCACTTATCTGATGCTATTGCCAAGTTGTTTTCCTGTAATCTACGAAGGACTTCTCTTGTCAATCGTATATACTCTTCTTTATCTTTGGTATAGATGAGGATATCATCTATATAAACCACAACTCCATGATCGATTAGATCTCTCAGGATCTCATTCATCATATCTTGGAATGAGGCTGGCACATTTGCCAATCCAAAGGGCATAATCAAATATTCGTAGTGTCCATATCTCATACGAAATGCTGTTTTCCATTTATCACCAGGCTTTATTTGAATGAGATTGTAACCAGCCTTTAGGTCAATCTTTGTAAAAAGCTTCGAGCCAGTAACTCTGTCCCTATGTTCGTTCATAAGTAGCAAAGGATACCGATTCTTAATCGTAATGCGGTTGAGTCCTCTGTAATCCACACACAACCTTAGATCCCTTCTATGAGGCTTTGGGATGAAGAGTATTGGTGCTTCAGCTGGTGACTTGCTTGGACGAATCTTGCCAGAATCGAGCATTTCCTTTAGGTACTCCTTGAGGTCCGAAAGTTCCTTTTCAGAAAGAGCATAGATGGGACCCCATGGAGGCTGCTCTCCATCTTTTAAGTCTATTGCATGGTCAAATGATCGATGTGGCGGTAGGGCGTTGGCAGTTTCCCCATTATAAACTGACTGAAAGTCTCAATACTGCCATGGAATTCGCTCGACCCAATTGATTTCCATTTCACCTGCTGCATTGATATGCATAGACCCAATTACTCCGATCCATCGTGGATCAGTACCAAACATGAGGATGCTATCGTCATATTCAATCGAGAAGGAGCTAACTGCTGCCTTTGTACAATGCTGATGGCAATGCTTCGATGTGAATTGGAGCTTATCACCTTCCTCAGTGACTCCTCTGAGTGCTCCATGCTTGACGATCCACCAGTAAGGAAACATGATATCAGTTGCAGATTCCATAGGTCCGATTTCGAAGGTTTCTTTGATATAATGGTTTTCGTACCGAAGAGTAACTGGAAAGGTATACTGCTATCCAGCTCCTTCTACAATCTCGCCATTGAAGTTTTCAACTGACTTTGGTTCTGTTCGAGTAACCAATAGAATACCATTAGTCTCGGCCCACTGCTTTGACATTATAGGTGTATCACACCCTGTATCCAAAAGGACTCTTACCAGGACGTTCTTTTTGTCCTTGAATTATGCGAACATACATACTGTGGGTCTTGAACCTGTTTTTGGTTCTGGCGGTAACTGCTTCGCTTTCTTGATTTGAGGTTGGAGTGCTTCAGCCGAAGCCTTGCGCTTTCTATCTTTTCGTGTAGAAACCATGATGAACTGCCTTTCGACACAGTTCCAGCCGCAACAGATTGTAGTTCTAGTGGTGTTTTATAAGCGTAGAGGTATCTTTATGATTGTTTCGATAAGGTGATAGTCATATGTTTGCACTTGGGTACTATATGACCAGCATATTTCGAGTACTGAACTCATCCTCAGGCACCCTTTTTTATAGAAAGAAATAGTTTCTCATTATAACTAAACTCAAGGTATAACAGTCTGTGGGTGTCTATACCCGAAAGGAAAGATCGCAATCCTAAACCTAAGAAAAGACATAAGAAACCCAGCGTTTCTCAATCGTCAATTTCCATACCATCAGAATCTACCTCATACAACCTCTTCGAGGGTGCGTGAGTTGCAGATGCTGTGATCCTGTCAGCGAAGTTCCTTGGTCTGACCTTCGAACTGGAGGCTGTAGTCTCCTGCTTCGGAGCTTTCTCCTTATCCTTGGACTTCTTGTTCTTTTTGCTAGATGAAGCCTTGATAGGATTCTTATAACAGAACCATCGATCATATTCAGAGGATCCACAACACTTGCATTTGTTGCGTTTGGCTCTTGCTTCTAGCAAGCTTTCAGGAATACCCTTAAGGGCTTCAGCCTTATCAGAGTGAATAGGCTCTGGTCCCTTCTTGTCTGTTCGAGGTTTCTTGGGGTCAGACCCTTTGTTCTTTTCTGGCTTCTTTTCTTGGTTCTTATCTTGCCCCTGATTATCATCTCTCTTCCATTTGTTTCCCTTCTTGCCTTGGGAGTTGTCACGATTCTGATGAGACCTATTCTTTTCTGCCAACCAATCTTCATATGATATACCCACCCACCTCATTAGTTCGATGAAGGCTGTGTCATCTTGGGGTGGTACTTCTGCAGTTGACATTCGATCCAGAATTTCCTCGTTCATTCCTTCTTTAAGGGAATGGATGTAAGAGGTTCCGCTGAGACATACTCGAAAGTTGAGGCTTTCCATCTTCGTCAGGTCGACCTCAATATCTCCAGTATACTTTAGATCATGCATCTTTCGCAGGGACTTTTCTTCCTCTTGCTTATCGACGAATCTTTCTTCCATCGTACTGGTGAAAGACTTCCAGTTATCAACCTGGAAGAACTTCTTCATGTCTTCTTCGTGGTTATCATACCAGGCTAGAGCCTTGTCTTCCAAGAGGCCTCCAACCTATATGACCTTGTCAATATCATCATGGAATTCATCGTGAAAGTACTGTAGATAACGCTCCACTGATCGAATCCACCTTCGATAGATTTCCTCGGGATCCTTTTTATCCCCTTTGAAGACTGGAGGCATTTTCATTTTGCCCTTCTTGGAAGATCTGGCTGGTAGACGAGGATTGGGAGGTGGCGTACTATAGTGTGTACTGCCAGAAGGAGGTAGGGGTATTTGACTTGGATGTAAGCTTCCTGCATTGCTTCCTCCGCTTCTGCCTCCACCTCCTCCTCCACCTCCACCTCTGCCTCCTCCTCCTCCTCCACCACTTCCTCCGCTTCCACCACCTCCACCACCATCTCCACCTCCTTCTTCATCTTCAGAGCCAGAGAGATCGGATTCCGAACCAGAACCTCCTTCTGGTGGTGGGGCTCCCTCAGGATCAGGAGTAATGGCTTCTTTAACCCAATAACCTTCTCCTTTGGTACCTATACAGTAATGAAGGCGAAATCCCTCGTCACTAGGTTTGATATCTCCTTCTTGATGCCCAAGGACAGACCTTGATAGGGACTTGATAGATTTATTGGTGGTTTCGTCCGATAGCCTAGTCATAAGGGTTCTTGTGAATTCCTTGAATTTCTTTTCCATGTCCTTTCGAGTCTTCCTTATATCGCTTTCCCTCTGTTTCTTCTCAGCGTCAGCCTTCTTCTTGAGCTCTGTGACCCTTTTGGCCTCTTCGTTTGCTTTCCGCTTGATACTGGTAAGATCTTCTGACTGTGTATGTACTTGGAGAGCGAGCCTTTCCTGGACTCTTTCCCTTTTTTCCAATATGCCAGAGATAGAGGTCCATACTACCGATGAGGAATGTATCTGTTTCCCAAGGGCCAGGCGTAATTCCTCATAAGCTTCGGAAGACTGTGCTTTCGCGATGGCAATTGCAGCGCTGACATTGGCCGCAAATACCTGGGACTGGGCAACGACGTCTGAGTAATATTCTAGTTGTGCTCTTTGTAGATTATCGACTCCAGAAGCCACAGCATTATATATTTCGTTTTGCCTAAACACTAGGACTTCGTATGCTCTGACCAACTCAGGCAATGCTTCTCTGATCTTGATGTTGCTTCCTTGAGTCTGGGTAATCAGTGCATCCATTCGATTCAATTCTGCTTCGATGCTATTTATCAAAGAGACTACCCAATCAGGGACATCATTCCGTACAATGGGTTCATAGCGAACTACTTCCTTCCCCTTATCGCCTGCCACTACGAATGTACTTTCTCTTCATACCAACGTCACTGCCTCTCCCATCATCGTATCAGACCCAGCGTCTGTCATTGCTTAGAGTATGACCCAGATTTGTCCTTGAAAGATCCTGCTGTAGAAGCTCCACGTTCTGAAGAAGGGAACTAAATCGAGATCCCAATCAATGAGGAACCTAGCACCAGCTTCCTGTTGTAACTGTAACGAAGGTTCGTAGTCTGGGAAATGGGGCATTCACAGATCTGGGAGGACAATGGTTCCGATCAGAGCTAGCAAGATGACTATCTTAAGGTATATGAGGGATTGCGGCTTTCGAAGGTGTGCGCGGTATAGTACTTCGGTTTTCGACTGATGTATGGTAACTGCCAATGCTAACTGGATGTAGTCTTCCTCACACACCAGTTCACAGTGATAGCTTCCCTTAGGGACAGAGGTCTTTTCCCAGCTGGTAATAAGATCGAAATCTGGTTCGTGATACCAGCACTCTCCCTGTGAGATGTGGCAGCCAATATCTGGAATATAAAAGTGCATAAGCGTCAAGAATCTTTGACCGCTTGGAGGGTAGACAGATAGCTTCAACAGAAGTGTTTCTTTGCTAACAATATAATGTAATACCGGGAGCGTCACTCCAGGTCTACCAGCACAAGTAGTATCCTTACTGCTTTCAGGACTAGCTTGCGATGGGAGTTATGAAGATTCGCTCAGGATTTGAAAGTCACTAATAGATAAGATTCAAGCCAAAGATGTTTGGCTTTCCAATGCATATTATATCGGGAGAAGGTGTCAGCATAGCAGAGGACAAGGTTGATACTATCCTGAAATGGGAAACGCCAGACTCAGTCAAAGATGTTCAGTCATTCTTAGGATTCGCCAATTTTTACCAACGCTTCATTAAGGACTTTTCGAGAATCTGCAGACCATTGACAGACCTTACCAAACAAACTGGTGAGTGGTTCGATTGGAAGGCAAACCGACGCTGTCAACAGGCTTTCGATCTGTTAAAGAGGTGTTTTACTGAGGCACCAATCCTTCGTCGCTTCGAGCCTGAACATCCTGTGGTTATTGTGACTGACACCAGTGACTTCGCCATCAGCGCTGTCCTTTCCCAAGTGATTGATGGACGATTACACCCTGTGGCCTACCACTCTCGAAAGATGGATAAGGCAGAGATCAACTATGAGATCCACGATAAGGAGATGCTAGCAATAGTATCTGCCTTTAAGGAATGGAGACGTTATCTCGAAGGTGCAGCCCATCAAATCAGTGTATTTACCGATCACAAGAATCTTGAGTACTTCACCACTACTAAGATATTGAATCGAAGACAAGCCCGATGGGCACAGAAACTAGCTGGTTATGATTGCAAGATATTCCACCAACCAGGCAGTGCAAATCGGAAACCAGACGCATTATCTAGGCGTTCGGAGTACCGCCCTAAAAAAGGGGGAGGTAGTATCGAAGAAAACGAAAATCAACCAATACACCACGTTTTAAGACCTGATCAGTTGGTAATATCTGAAGGGGAAACAGTACAGGTGACAGCAGCAAAGCTACGAGGCGAACAGATAATGATTTCTTCTGCTAAGTTGAGGTCAATCCCAGTAGTCAAGTTCAATTCTTGGTTATTAGAAGCAGTGGTAGGCGCTGCAAATAACGATGCTGCATGACAGGAAGAGTACGTTATAGCAATGGAAGGAAGCTCAATCCCTCATATCTCTTCGAGAATGAAGCCCTTTATTATAAAGGCAGGCTCTGGATCCCAGACGATCTACAGCTACGAAAGCAAATACTCGAAGCAGAACACGATTCGAAGGTAGCAGGACATATGGGACAGGACAAGACAAATGAGCTGGTTCGAAGGAACTTCTTGTGGCCACAGATGGAGAAATTCATCGAGGACTACGTCCGCTCATGCCCTGAATGTCAGAAGAACAAAGCAGCTCACCACGCTCGCTATGGACTGCTACAACCTCTCGAATTAGCGTACCGTCTGTGGGATTCAATCTCTACGGACTTCATCATCGATTTACCTATATCTGATGGTTGTTCATCGGTCTGAGTTATCGTTGACAGAATCACAAAGATGGCACACTTTATACCACTGAAGGATGGCAAGAAGAAAGCCACAGACCTGGTCAAAATCTTCCTGAAAGAAGTATGGAGATTCCATGGTCTACCATCGAACATTGTATCGGACAGAGATTCCATGTTTACATCTGCATTCTGACCTTCCTTGGTCAAGGCTCTCGATATCCAGTTGAAGATGTCTTCGCCATTCCATCCACAGACTGATGGTCAAATGGAAAGAGTAAACCAGACGTTGGAATGCTGCCAGAGAAACTACTGCAACTACGAACAAGATAACTGGTCTGAGATGTTGCGAATGGCAGAGTATGCCTACAACAACTCGCTTACCACCGTGACTGGCATGTCACCTTTCTTCGCGAATTATGGGTTCGATCCTAGAACGGATTGGCCCGTTGAAGTAGAGGCAAAGAATCCTGCATCAAGGAACTATGTTCATTGGATATCAAGTGTGCATAACCTGTGTCGAAAAGGCTTAGAGAAGGCACAAGAGACAATGGAGAGGTACCATGATAAGCGTGCTAAGTAACCTCCGAAGCATTCGGTTGGTGATCTAGTAATGCTAAATGGAAAGAACCTAAAGACCAGATACCCATCTAGAAAGCTAGATGCGAAGCTACATGGTCCCTTCAAGGTGCTAAAAGTACTCTCACCCACTGCATCAAAACTTGAATTGCCAAAGCACTGGTGAATCCATAATGCTTTCCATGTCTCTCTCATTGAACCCTATCGAACAGCCACTGTTCCCATCAGACCTGCATTACAACTCGCCACCAACGAAGGAAACGAATTGGGCTATGATGTACAACGTTATGAATACGAAACAGGCTATGAGGTTGAAGAGATCATGGGCAGGCAGTATAGCAAGGAACAAAAGAAGGTGCTATACCTGGTTAAATGGAAAGGATATCCAGACGAAGCAGATTGGACTGAGGAACCTTATAAGAACTTCGATAACAAGGGGTTGTTGAAGGATTATCATAAGCGGAATCCCCAGGCATCTAAGGACAAGAGGTTGCACTAGTACCTTTTCCCCATGAAGGGTTTTTAATGGATAGCAAGACACCCAGGAAAAAGAATTGGTTTTTGGGCACAAGGGGTCATATTTTTACCAAGAGGGAAAGGAGAAACTTTGGGTTTTGGGCACAAGAGGTCATTTTTACCAAAGGCAACGAAGAGCAGATTAGTATAATAGTTTAGAGACGAACTCTATAAGGAGGGGGGTAGTGTTACACCTTACAAGCTGTACATCACCAGAGGCTATCGGAGCGGGGTCACCTACGATCACTCGATGATAGACGTATCGGAATAGTACACGCGCCATCTCTGGACGTCATCGAAACTACACAGAATATCACTCGTACCCAACGTAATCAGATGAGCTGCCATGCAGTCAACCACACCATTGATAAGAAGTTAGAAGTGGTTATTGGGACGATGCCTTGCCAGCTCATGCCATCGATAGTGCGAAGATGGCTGAGAGGCTGTAGATATGAAAGCACCTGCGTTTACAGCGTAGCAAATGAAGCCCCTATGTCCCTCACGATCGAAAGGATACTATCTGCTTGGAAGCAAAGAGATCGAAAGGATACGATAGGTCCGGACCACATAAGTCCGAAGGACTCATGTCAGTAGGGGTGCTCTTTGTCTGAGTAAGAGATCTGAGCAGAAAGAAGCAGAAGGTCCGAAAGAGCGATGAAGGATAGGAAGGGCATTGGAGCGAAGGGAAGGATAGGTAGAGGAGCTCATGAGAAAAGCGTAGATAGAAGTAATTGTTAGAGTGAGAGGATAGGGGTATAAAGACCTCTAGAAACTTCAAGGGTAGAAGGGCAAGCTTCTTGACAAGGAGAACAAGTCTTAACAATATACGCATTGAAAAGCCAAACATCTTTGTCTTGAATCTTATCTATTAGTGACTTTCACATCCTGAGCGAATCTTCATAACTCCCATCGCAAGCTAGTCCTGAAAGCAGTAAGGATACTACTTGTGCTGGTAGACCTGGAGTGACGCTCCCGGTGTTACAGGATTCCAGAGACAGCGACAATATTTTGAGCAAAAAGGAACGCAACAATGCTCACATAACAGGGGTTCATCCAAACCCAGTCCCTTTGTTAATGCTGAGGGGAAAACGTTTTGTCAGCTTACAGAGGGAATTGATAATGGAGAACTGGAACGATGGAGAGCGGCAAAAGAGTATCAACGCTACGCGTAGCCTGCCGATTGAAAGGAGAACCACAACACAATGCAATGCATTCGGGACATTAAATTGTCTAAAGGAACAGCCAACTTCGGCCACCCAAATGTATACCAGATAATGAAGGTCGGGGCATATGACTAGTTGGAGGATGAAGGAGATGACTATATGGTTGGAGACATGGAGGAAGTTGAGGAGACTTCAGACGGAGAAATACCATCTGGTTCGGAATCTGTGGTTGGTGAGGAAAGCAAGGATCAGGCAAACAACTGGTGGGAGTAACAAGAAAGCTCGGATTAATGGTAAGTATCGAGATGGAGCGGAGGATATGTTGATCAGGTGGGAGAAAGCCTTTATTTAGTTCCTTTGTCACCCTGAGGATTCCGGTAGGGATGAAACTGCTGGCCAGTAGTGACGCAAAAAGCAACAACAACTGCAATTACAACAAATACAACAATGACACCATACGATACAAATCACCACGGACGTATCAACTTCTTTGATTTGGCAGGTGTACCTTGCTCACTTGTAGAATCTGAACCTCTCAACATTTTCTCAAGCATTGACGAGGTTCTACTCGAGTCTGAGGAACCAATCGAATCCTTCTTCTGGGACCAATCCGATTCGCCATACCCTTGGAACCTTTATTGGACGGAAGCGGCCAAATTCGGAGGCAGATTAGCCATTGACAACCCCATATTTGGAGATACCTGGACTAAGTACAAGGGCATGCATGTTGGTTGTGAGGAATGGTATACCTGCTACTGCAAACACAATTGTGGAGGTACACATTCAACTATCGGAAGAGCTTGGAATGCTCTACCTACTATTTTAGAGGTAGAAGAACATTATCCGGAGGAAGAACTCAGAGAAGAAGAACCAGTATCGCTCGAAGAACTCCTCAATGAAGAATCAAACTATGAGTGGTAGAATGTCACTACCCTCAACGACCCATTGTGGTCGAGCCATTGTCGAAAGGATGGCTACCAAACGAAAGCACTCCTCCTTGGAAGAGGAACCACCTACCAAAAGACAAAATACCTTCGACAATTTTGTTTATTACGAAACCAAACACCTACATAAGGTCCCCAAAACCAGGATAGCAGAACGACCGGTATACCGGTTCTTTGTGGACCACACGGACAGCGATGGAAAGATACAGCAGTTTCCGGTCCAAGCCATGCTGAATTTGGGATCGATATCTTTCACGATATCACCACAGTGTGTCAAGGTGTTTAAGATACCGGTGGTTAGAAGAAAAAGAAATATTAATGCGAAGGATTTTAGCGGTAAGTCAGTTTTATTACCCAATATTTATACTATACCCTTGGGTTTAGCTTTTGGAAATCATCGCACCTTCGAAACTTTTGAGGTAGTGCCAATACATACTGATTATGATGTTCTAATACCTGTGTGGTATCTGAAACAACATAAAGTACAGGGTGCTACATGTGGATGTTTACATTTCACGTAATGTGAACAAACATGTTATAATTATGGATATCTCCACACGAATTGGAAGATTACTTACGATGACCGTGTCACCATATGAAAGGATGCAATCAACATCGGTGCCTTATGTTTTGCTGCTACAAGTATATTGGCAGAAACATTACCAGAACAATATCACAAGTGGATATTGTTATTCGACCCTCACGAAGCTGAAAAGCTACCTCTTCATGGACCACATGATCATGAGATTCACTTGAAAGTACCCGACGATCAGGTAAAGGTGGGACCTATATATCAACTTTCACGGGAGGAAGAAAGGTTGCTCAAGGAATATATCCACAAAATGATAAGAGAAGGAAAAATACAACTATCCAAAGGACAAGCCGGAGCACTGATCTTGTTTGTGCCCAAACCAAATCGATGAGGCCTGCATCTTTGCATCAATTATTGAAGGCTTAACGATTTGACGATCAAAGACAAGACGGCTCTACCACTGATGGATGAATTACAAAGTCGAATGAAGGAAGCAACTTGGGTAACAAAGTTAGATATGAAGTCTGGATATCATTTGATTCGAATGGCAAAGGGATACAAATGGAAAACAGCCTTCAGGACGAAATTTGGATCGTACGAATACACAGTCATGCCATTTGGACTTATCAACGCTCCAGCCATATTCCAACGCTGGATAAACAGTATTCTTCAACCTTTTTTAGGAGGACAGAACGATATTATGGTTGTCTATATCGACAATGTACTTATCGTCACCAAAGGAACCTGCGAAGAATACCACGTGTATGTAGGCATAATAGTTCAGGTTCTACAAGATAATAATCTCAAGGTGGATGTCGACAAATATGAGTTCGATAAATAGGAGGTCGAATTTCTCGGATTCCTTGTTAGTGGTGAAGGACTTAAGATGACACCAAGTCGAAGCGAGGCTATTACAAATGGCCAATACCCAAAACACAGAAAGAAGTTCAAGTCATCATGGGCTTATGGAACTTCTACCGATGATTCATTAAGGGATTTGCCAGTATTGTTGTACCAATCACAGACAATCTCAAAGGCGACAGAAAGAATTTCAAGTTCGGTGAAGCAGCCAAAGCAGCATATTACCAGATATGTATCCTGTTTGCGGCAGAAAGCACTCTAATACTTTGACATTACAATGACGATAGACCAGCTATGATTGAAACGGATGTATCAGACGTTGCGATGGCAGTGGTCTTATCACAAAAGTTTGATGACCGAAAGATACATCCAGTTGCATTTATATCGAAGAGGTTTTCGCCAGCTGAACTTAATTATCAAATATATGACAAGGAAATGCTCGCCATCGTATATGCATTCAAGACATGGAGATGTTATCTTCCAGGAGCAATACATACAACAACAGTCTTTTCCGACTATATGAACCTCCAATACTTCAAAGAAACACAACAGCTCAATCGAAGACAAGCACGATGGGCAGAAGTATTGCAAGAATACAATTTTAAAATTGTTTATCGAAAAGGAACGGCTAATGGAAAGGCCGATGGGTTATCAAGGTGCCCGGAGTTCGCCCTATGAGAGGGGGGTACAACTTCGGCAGCCTTGTTAGGACCAAAACATTGGTTAGAGGTTGGAGCGATGGATTTGGATGACAACAATTGGGAAGAAATCTCTTTGGCAGGATTTTCGGTAAATCAGTTGGTTTATTCGGTTAAGAAAGTATTTCAGAAGGAAATCGGTCAGGACAGGGAGTATCGAAAGATACTACGGAAGGTACAGGAAAAGGATCAGAATGTTGATGGGAGGTTTGGTATTGACGGAGATGGAATGTTGTATTGGAAAGGAAGATTATATGTGTCTAAGGGATTTCAGAGGGAGGTCCTACACCAGGAACACGACTCACACATCACTGGACATTTCGGTCGCAAATGCATCCTGAAACTGATTACAAGGAACTTTTACTGGTCCAAACTCGAAAACGACATCCAAGAGTACTGCAGCAGATGCGATTCGTGCCAACAAACCAAGGCACCTCGACATGCGAAGTACGAACTGCTACACCCCCTCCAGTTACCATCATCACCATGGACCTATATCTCGGTTGATTTCATTACTGATCTATCGGAGTCCAATGGCAACAAAAATATTATGGTGGTAGTCGATAGGTTCACCATGATGGTGCACTTTATTCCTACAGACAAACGAGAATCGTCCACAGTTACAAAATTCTTCCTCAATAATGTATGGAAATACTACGGTATACCACTTGACATAGTATCGATCTGTGATGCAGTTTTTACAGGTCATTTTCTTGCCGACTTATACCAGTACTTTGGAATCAAATGGTCAATGTCGACGGCTTTTCACCTACAGACCGATAGTCAAACTGAATGCATCAATCAGACCATCGAACACTTCTTGCGTACCTACTGTAATTATGAATAGTGTTGGCAACGAAGCGGATCGGTTCGTCACGGATCGAACCATGATGGGATTCGATCTGGATTCGATCCGAGATTTGGGCGGAGTTCCGAGGTTTGTCCGAACCGGTCTGCAAACCATCTATCTTCGATCGATAATAGGTAAGCGAGTTCTTGTCCGATCCGCTCGATGTTTAGCGCATCTTGTAGCGGGAGAAGTTAGCTACAAGATGCGCTAAAAATCTAGCCGATCGGACAAAACCTCGTTTACTTATTTTTGTTCGCAGTTGTAGGTCGAAATGGTGGGGTTTGAGGCGAAAGGCTTGGCAAGAATCCGGTTCGCGCGGACCAAATCGGTTTGTCAATAGTACGAACCCCAGGCGGTTTGTTGCCAACACTAATTACGAACAGTCTAACTGGAGCGAGATGTTACCAATAGCCGAATATGCTTATAACAATTCGAAACATGCAGCCACTAAGATCACACCATTCTACACGAATTACGGCTACGAGGCTTGTACAAATTGGCCAACAGAGGTACAATTACACAACTCAGGCTCGGAGTTATATGTGCACTATATGGTCGAGATATACCGATGACTGGAAGAAAAACCTGAGGTTTCCAAAGACAAGATGAGCAAATACTACGATTGAAAGCGATGCTCACCCCATCAGCATAATGTTGGAGATTTAGTCATGCTCAACAGTCGCAACATACGAATCAAACGGCAGTGCTGCAAGCTGGATAACAAAAAATATGGACCATTCAAGATATCCAATGTCGGTGGCAACAAATGATGGTGTAGACTTGAGCTCCCCACAACATAGAAGATACACCCCGCGTTTCATGTCACCCTGTTAGAACTCTACCGGGGAGATGCCTCAGAGATAGAGTTACCTCCAATTGAGGCTGACGATAGAGGTTGGACACCCGAATCTGTTGTCACTAGCGGACCTACCAACGACGATCCTCACAGGCACGTATCCTTAGTCAAATGGATGGCATATTCACATGACAAAAATACTTGGGAGTCATTTGAACATCTTAACGACATCGCATCCAATCTAATTAAAGAATATTACGACAAGAACCCAGTGATGGAAAAAGACAAACGATGGAAACCAACGATCAAACTGAAGGCACGAATGAGATGGAAGTTATGAATTTTATTTGTTAAACTCATACCGCCCTGAGTTCGGTGGAGGTCATTATTATGTTAAGAGAATAATTGTTTTGTTTTATTTTGATATTTATAGTAACAGATATACAGAGATACGTTGTCTGAGTGGTATCTATTGTTTGCACAGTTTTTATGATGGAGATTCTGTTGAAGTCACCAGAGCTAGAGAGGGGGGTACTGTTAGGGGTTTTTCCTTAGCAGGTGCACGAGGTATGGAGGATATCCATGGTAATCTGCATTCGGCCATACTGTCTCGATGGTCGGTCAATGTCACACCTGCAGCTATCCCATCCTCTGAGCGACAAAGTCCTATGCGACATGCATGCCTATCCAATACTGAGCCCTGGCAAAGTAGAACGACTAACCTGTGCGTGGGTGGTACACCTTGTCGATCGAACAGTGATAGTTACTGTACTTAGCTGGTAGTTGCATCAGTTCGGTACACTTCGAGTAGTATGTTACTATACGTCTAGGCCCCTGATAGTTATGAACGTTATGAGTTGCTGAAGCATGATCATGCCATTGCGGGGATTTTTGGATCAGCCGTGCATAATCGTTTCGACCAGAACTACTTTACCTTATCAGCAATATGGGACAGCCAGCTAGAGTGGGGTACGCCTCTACACTCTCTGGCAGGTACACGTCAGAGTTCGAGAAGCGGGACTTTACTATGGGAATAACTATACAGTCTAGGGACTCCATATGTTAAGTGTGCCCTGGTAGTTATATCTACCTGTTGAGAACTTGTATGTGGGTTGACTTCCCGAGTAACGGCAGATAGTAGGTGGTCTGGTCCGACATAAGCTGCAGCCCTGCAATGGGAGTAAACGCCAGCGAGATGGGAGGTGCGATATGTGGCATAGCAGCAGCTGATCGCTAATGTAAGTCTATGAGGGTAAACATATCCCTGCAACCCACTATCCGATTTAATATTGAGTCAAGAGATCTAAGAGGAGGTGATGGTTTGATGAACATGTCAGCAGTCATTGCCAAAACCTGTTTTCTGTGTAAGCGTACAGACCAGAAGAAAAGCAAACGGGCTTAGTTGCTACGTGGCAAAACCTGGTGGCATGAGGATAACCTATAGGGATACCTCACACTTTAGAAAGTGCCGAAGTGTCTAACAGAAAAGTAGCGCAACCTACCGAGATCGAGTAACCAGCCTAACGATCGGAGGCCATAGCTATCTTAGTACAAACGCCGAAGTCATAGAGAGTATACGAGTAACTTGCTCTATAAAAGAACTGCCTTTGTACCTGCAAAGTAAAACAGCAAGCTCTAACAGCAATTCACAGTCAGAACACACCAGCGGACAAGACACTAAAATATTATTGTTGTTTTCTACTTCAAGAATATTTGCTTTACTTTACAATATACTTTATGAGTTATTTTCAGGACCTTGATTCAATTGTCCTCTACACACCCGTACTTTACAGATGAGCCATTACTCCATATGATTATTGTATTTCAAGTATCTTTATTCATTCGTACGATATCGAGTACGAATATTTCCACTGGTTTTATACCCATGAACATCCCTCCGAATACCACAACCTATCAGTTCAAGATCACGAGAACTGGTTTAACTATGACCCCTCTGAAGATTATCTCCAAGATACATACGACTTCTAAGGAGTAGATGGCCATACTTTATTGCTAAGTATCCCCATAACAGTATATAAGCATTGGACTGGTAGGAATGGTATTGGGAAAGATGTCATAGGGTTTCTGCTACTTCTGCAGGACAGAAGCAATGATGGTCGGTGGTGTTGCACGTTTGTGGGAGGGTGGCTGCAGCTTCGGTGTTCCGGGATACCAGGTATCTTTCTTGGCATCATCTTTGCAACGTTTGGAGTTGTCGCGATCATTGCAGTTGTCGCAGTTATTACAGTTGTTGCAATTGTCGCAGTTGTAGCAGTTGTCGCAGTTGTCGCAGTTGTCGCAGTTGTCGCAGTTGTCGCAGTTGTCGCAGTTGTCGCAGTTGTCGCAGTTGTCGCAGTTGGGGTAGGTAGGTAAAGGTGGATTTTCTTAGTGATATTGGTTCATCTGCACCTGAGTTTTATCGAAACAGTGTCGAAGAAATGTTCGGAACCCACTCTACCATTCCATGTATCGTGGTTAAATCGATGTCCAATGCTTCCACATCCCCTGAAACTGTGCAAAGTGCCTTGTAGTGACTGGGTCCAAAAAAAGGATATCATGCATCAAGTCAATTGCACCATCATCCTTGATACTGTGAATGGCATACATCTGAATAAGGCCCTGAATGTGCTCGGCCATGAACTGTTTTGCGAAACCATCAAGGTGAAGAGTGTCCTTAATTGCATTGGTTTTAGAGGGGGTGGATGGGATCTTTTTGGATGGCATTGCAATGTTCTGAGCTGTAAATAAGGTGTATGAGGGGTCGGTCAGGGTTAGGGTTAATGTGTCTAAAAATGACGATGAGAGTGGTCATGGTAAATAGGTAAAGATGGAGTAGATAGAGATAATGGAGAAGAATTGAAATGGAGAGAGTATACGGCAGTATATCTACAGTACAGAATAGGCCATCAAGATACTTGGAATCATGTGGAACAGCTCACAGAAGAGTTGAAACTGTTGGTGATATCAAAAAACCGTTGGTGATATCAAACATTATACTTGAAAAGGAGCTTTCCTGGGTGTGAGCCGTTATCGGCACTTCCCTTCTGGCCTGAAAGATACACCTCATATTTTATACAACTCTGATAGTTGTTTGAACCACTTCTTGAGAGTGAGACATACTCGTCATACGAATGTTGGATCAAAACGTCGAAGTCTGTCAGTTCGGGTTCCTATCATATGGTAGTGACATCAAGTTCCAACATAATGATGCAGTGTAGTATCACAAACAGTCGGAACCTGCTATATGAAGTTTGAGAAGTGTTACCGGCATCTCTGGCGGTACATAGGCCTCTCCAGGCACCACCAATAGATACTGTACAGTGGTATCATGAACTCTGAACTCATGTCTTAGCACATGAAATGAGTGATATCACATGTTTTCGTCTGCATTTTGTATCATCTGTCTGGCCAAACTTCAAAAAAGCAAGCAAACAAGCAAGTCCATGGATTCTTTCTTATATTTGCCTAGCAATTAGGGTCAAATTAGGCTCTGAATGTGGCTACATCGTGACAAACTCTGTCTGCAGGATATTCTAGGGTCTTGGCATTTTATATACGGCTCTGTGAGTTTTGTATGCCATGCGGCTCAATTACCTGCTTGGCAACACTCATAACATTCTGCCAACTGCATATACAGCCCTCAGCATTGTCTAAATGACACTTACCATGTCTACCATATGAACTCCGAATTGTTTCTGCCCTGTTTGCTTATAACCTTACAGGTCTGACCTGTGGCTCTACAAACACATAGACAGCGACCATCCTCGATATTGCGTCCAACTTCTTGAGGTGAAGACCAACTCCAAGCCCTCTGAACGCATTCAAAAAAACTCTCAGTGATGTGTCGACGATTCTCACAGTGGTTGTCATACCAACCATGGTTTTCATAACAACCATAACCACGTTGATGATCCTGATGTGTTTACTAAGTTGCACACGTCTCCTTCTCCAGAACCATCCGAGTCCAAATTTGACTCAAATACAAAAGCTTTTCATATTCCGATACTGGAGCCCTTGTCGCATACATTCCGACCGACAATGAGTACAATGCTGAGCACAATTCTGAGCAGTACTTACCCAACCCCTTCCATCCATTCAACAGTGAGGAGGAGTACAATTTTGCAGAGCTGGTCACATCAAATGGTTTTTCCGCCAACGTCATCGATGACTTTCTGAAGGGCAACTGCAGCCTTAGAGAGTCCATGCGTAATTCTGTGAAATCGAATTACAACCTCTGCCAGAAAATCGACGCGATGGAGAACAGACTTGACCATGACACCTGAAAGAAAGCTACGTCGCAGATGGCATGGAATGCGCAGCATCTGGATGCAATTGAGTTTTGACACAGTAACCTTATAGAGTGTGCAAAATGGCTACTCTGGCAGCCAGCATATGAGGAACATCTTACATACACCCCGAAACGATGCTTCAATAATGCTGGACACCGTGTTTACAATGAGATGCATACTGGAGACTGGTGGTGGGATAAGCAGGTAAACTTTCTTCGTATACCCTTTACAATGCTCTATACCCTTTACAATGCTCTATACCCTTTACAATGCTCTATACCCTTTACAATGCTCACAATTGTGTAGACAATACTACCAGTCGGTGATACGTTGGTGCCAATAATATTCATGTCTGACAGCACCCACCTTACAAACTTCTCTGGTGATGAGAAAGTATGGCTAATATATTTGACGATCGGCAACCTATCCGCAGCTACACGGATGAAGCACACAATACACAGCATATTGTTGGTCACCCTTTTGCCCATTCCAGTCAAGATACGCGATATCCCCCTCAAAGGAAGAAATGCTCAGAGGGAGCATAACCGAATAGTCACTCAGAATGTGCTGCAGCATGTGTTGCAACCCCTACTCAATTACGACTTGGAGACCCACACCTTCTATGCTCGCTGTACTGATGGCAACTTCAGGCATTGTTATTGTTAGGGGTTTTCCCTTAGCAGGTGCACGAGGTACGAAGGATGTCCATGGCAATCTGCATTCGGCCACCTATCGTTATGGTCAGTCGATGTCACACCCGCAGTTATCCCATCCTTCGAGCGACGAAGTCCTGCGCGACATACGAGCATATCCAATACCGAGCCCTGGCAAAGCGGAATGATTAACCCGCGCGTGGGCAGTGCACCTTCTCGATCGAACAGCGATAGTCACGACACTTAGCTGGCGAAGACATCAGTCTCGAAAACTTAGGGTGGTATACTACTACATACCTAGGCCCCTGATAGCTAGAGACGTCATGAGTTGTCAACGCACTATCACGCCATTGCGGGAACTTTCGGGTCAGCCGTGCATGATAGTTTCGACCAGAATTACTTCACCTTATCAGCAATATGGGACAGCCGGCTAGAGCGGGGTACGCCTCTACACTCTCCGGCAGGCACACGTCAGAGCTCGAGAAGGGGGACTTTACTATGGGGATAACTATACAGTCTAGGGACTCCATGTGTTAACTGTGCCCTGGTAGTTAAATCTACCTGTTGAGAGCTTGTATTTGGGTCGACTTCCCGAGTAACGGCAGATCGCAGGTGGTCCGGTCCGACATAAGCTGCAGCCCTGCAATGGGAGTAAAAGCCAGCGAGATGGGAGGTGCGATACGTGGCATAGCAGTGGCTGGTCGCCGATGCAAGTCTATGAGGGTAAACATATCCCTGCAACCCACTATCCGATTTAACATTGAGTCGAGAGATCTAAGAGGAAGTGATGGTTCGATGAACGCGTCAGCGGTCGTTGCCGAAACCTGTTTTCTGCGTAAGCACACAGACCAGAAGAAAAGCAAACGGGTATAGTTGCTACGTGGCAAAACCTGGCGGCATGAGGATAACCTATAGGGATGCCTCGCACTTTAGAAAGTGCCGAACGTCAAACGGAAAAGAAGCGCAACCTACCGAGATCGAGTAACCAGCCTAACGATCGTAGGCCATAGCTATCTTAGTACAAACGCTGAAGTCATAGAGAGTACACGAGTAACTCGCTCTATAAAAGAACCATCTTTGCACCCGCAAAGTAAAACATCAAGCTCTAGCAGCAATCCACAGTCAGAACACACCAGCGGACAAGACACTAAAATATTATTGTTGTTTTTCTACTTCAAGAATATTACTTTTTACAAATATACTTTATGAGTTTTCGCGATCTCGATTCTATTGTTCTTTACGCTCACACCCTTTACAGACCAGCCATAACTCCATACGACTTCCGTATTGTGAGTATCTTTATTCAATCATACGATATCGAGTACGAATAATTTCACTGGTTTTATACCCGTGAACTCCTCTCCGAATACCACAACCTTCCCCTCGGAGATTACGAGGTTCAGTCCGACTATGACAACTCGGAGGATTACCTCCAGGATATATACGACTTCTAAGGAAGTAGGCGGCCATACTTCGTTGATAAGTATCCCCGTAACAGTTATTCGATACTGGCTGTATGGATGGCTGATTACTCTGAGTACCGTGACCTTCACAACATCAAGAATGGTATATACTACTGGTGCGAATACTCCATGCAGGAAATGGGTAATCTACTCCGCTGCCAACAAGAGTGACATAACCTCCGGGATCATAATATCTATCGTATGCTGTCAGATTCAAATATACCCTCGAGTATCGCCAATCTCAAATGCCACAATGTCAATCCAGATTTCAACATCTTATGGTATCTCGATTGCGTTACAAGCGATCTTCTCAAGCCTGATCTACTTCACACAATGCAAATTGGGATGTTAAAGCACCTCCTGACATGGCTTCACGAATTTCTCAAGCAGTATAAGCGGCTTGACAGGTTCAATGATATTTGGCTCGTGATGCCTAAGTACCTTGATATGACGAATCCAAGATATACATATGAGGAGGTATCGCGTTGGAATGGAGGAGAAATCAAGACAATGACACGATTCCTTGTGGGTGTCGTACGCAATGCTCTGTGGGATCCAAGCCCCTCTCAGCGCAGTGTTTTTGACTGTGCAGTTGAGTGCTCTTGCCCTCTTATTGAGTTCTATTTCTATTGGCAGTAGGACTCTCACAATGACGAAATGCTAGACCTCATGAACAATGCTCTATGTCGCTTTCACGATTCGAAGGATGTGTTTCAACAATTCAGAGATGGCAAAGGACTTTCAGCAGAGGCTAAAGAGAGATGTACAGAATTGTGTGCCGAGCGGGATGCCGACTTGAATTTTGAGGAAAACAAGAAGAAAATGGCGGCCTTTCGACAGCATATTCGCAACACCTGGAAAGGTATTATCAATGCAGAAATGGCTGAATACATTGAAGAGGGTAGTGATTTCAACTTTCCCAAGATACATCTCATGCAGTACTTCTGAGAGCAGATACAACGGTATGGTTCGCTTAAATAGTGGTCGACAGAAATCGGAGAAAGTTCTCACAGGAAGCAGATTAAGGACGAGTTTAATGCCTCCAGCAAGACAGGTGATTACTATACTCAGATAATCAACTACTACCTTTGGAGTGATGCATTCACTGTCAGAAAGGCCAATCACGATACATAGAACCGTAAACAAGCTGCTTCCCAGACGATAGAACGGACAGTATAAGTAATGGTAGAAGTAACGGCGGAAGCAACCACTACCAGTAGATGTTGTTTATTGAGGTTCATATCTCCGCAGCAGTACAAAGGAAAAGAGAAAGTCAAGGACTTTCAAGCCCTCTTGAAAACAATCAGTGATGACGTCCTCCGAAATGGTCTATACGATGTCACCCGTTATTTTTTACACACCAAGCAGGTAAATATTGATTCGGATGATCTCTTAAGCAGTGCTGCCGCAATTTATCATAGATTGGAGGTAGAATCACGCAACATGCATAACGAGTGCATCATTTAGAAGCTCAGATGTACAGGTGATTACACAATGGTATTCTGGGGCTGCCCACCATGACTGGATATGGGTTCAAACTTCGCAACATAAGGAAGGGCAGGAGCTGTCTCATAAGACACTGCAGAGATGTGTACCGTACTGTATGCTTCGTCTATTCAAGCTGCAAGTCGTCCATCCACACAGCACGAATACCTTTTGGCTAGCATATGTTAAAGTGATGAAGCCTGCCAACAGTGGAATCTCGGAAAGAATATTGCAGCTAGTTAGGGTAGTGAAACTATCTTCCGGAGGTGTATATGCAGTTATTAGTGCAGGAAATATTTTGGGTGCAGCTCACGTAATTCCAGAGGAGCCCATTTCGTCGAAGTCGGAGAATACAGGATGGATAGTCAATAGTCATATAGACTGAGTGATCTGGAACAATATTTATTATATGCTGGAGGATGAGTTGAATACAGTGGTGAAGAGGGTATATATGGTGTTTAGAACTGTAAGGTGTTAGAACTGGAAATAGACAATATGCATTGCATAGCATCGTCATTACCATGCCCAGAGCAGTATTGCCACCGAGCACCAAGCACCGATAGGTAGACCTTCAAGTTGCTTGCGTCCAGCCAAGACATGGACGCAAGCAAAGTTATGATGTAATATGCTGTACATAGCATCGTCATTACAATGTCCAGAGCTGTATTGCCACCAAGCACCAAGCACCATGAAATTCACCGGCCAGACAAAGAACACAGTATATTAAGCGTCCCAAGGCACTGTGCAGAGTGACATGTGACCGTGTAAATACCTAGTGCCAGGAGTTGTTTTTGCAGTGCATCACATCGTATCGTCGTGAACTTACATATTACTCTGCCAACCGACGTTCCAGGTACTCCTGGCATACCACCGACGTCCGAGCATGATCAATATGTCCAGACGCAGGGATTGTTTTCCGATGTATAGTGGTGCATCGATAGTTACAGCAGTGAATTTACCTGAATAGTATGGTATATGGTATGGGAAGCTGACAGGATGTCAGTTTATGAATATCAATCAAATAAAATCTTTCTTGACATGACAAAGCCACCTCTATGGTATATGGTTTATAGTTATTATTCAAGATCGTAGCCGACATGGCATCATATAACTTATAATAGGAGTTAGGTACTATTGTTTTTCTCTTCTGTTCTCTTGAGCACTCTCTAAATACTTTAATACATATATACAGGTTTCTGTTTTCCCTGACATTACGACTTCAATATTATGATGTGTAACCTCAAATCTCTGCAGCTTTGGTCGGTATATACAGTAGCAGATACAAGGTGACCCATTGCGATACACAGTAGTGAGTAAATATATAGTGGCAGAAATACAACAGGGAATATAGAGGCTAATACAATACAAGCTATGGTGGCGGCTTCGCCGTCCCCAGAATTTGAACCAAACCCATCTTGCAGTGTGATTTGAATGGGTACCTAACCTGTAGAAATACATGGTTCAGCCCTAGCATAACTTGAATATAGATAGGCTGGCTGGGCTTGCTCTTGGCTGGCTGCAGATGATCTGGATGGGATAGCTGAAGACAATCTGAAAGGATTGACTCCGCTGGCTGGACACAATCTCGATGGGTTATCTCTTGGCTGGCTGAAAACAGTCTGCATGGGCTGACTGGATACGATATGGTGAGTATGGTGAGATGAACTGTATAATATACATTAGCACTGGTGGAAATGTGGTAACACCCAGGATTTGATACAATGACCTATGTGTGCAGCTATATTTGTGCGTAATTTGCAAATTTTGGATCTACTAATGTCATGGGTCCACATGGACTATTTTCTGACCATGTTCTATCTTGAGCCATACATCATGACATCAATCGACTCTTCCCACTGTACAACATGAATGGTAGAGTAACTGCAGATCTGTATCTCTTTTTATTTATTGTATTTGTCTGTATAAGTGTAAGGGTATATGTCCGTGTATGGCCTCGTATAAGTGTAGATATGGTTGCAAATGTGGTTTCGAGAATGAAGTAGATTCAATAGGTAAGGTTTCGATAGCATGCACAAGCACTCACACAAGCTAACTATATACTGGACAGATGTGCGGTTACTCTGCCATAGGCCGGCCGTCATTACATCATCCTCCTCTTTATCTGCAGACCTCCTGGGCTGCATACCCATACATGAAGAGAAGAAGAAGAAAGAATCCAAGCTCGTACGCCCTCGAACAGTCTCATAAATCCCGCTGCCGATCAGTTCCACTCGAGGGTGACCTTTCGGTAGATCCAGCGTACAGAGAAAGTTCACCCCCAGTGGTAGATGGTAAAATCCCTGCTGATGCCATTTGTACCGGATCGAGATCCAATAAGAAGAGAAGAGAAGAAAACGTCTAATTGACCCCTGTAACCTCCAGATCTCTATATCTCCAAATCCATGACTTTTATGGCTCGGCAGCACCAAGCTCCATGGGTCTGTAGCTTTCATAGTAAAGGCTCAGTAGTGCTCATATTGGTAAACATTATTGGCTCTTGTCATCAGAGTCGATCATATATGGTTCGTCATTTATCTAACTTGTGTGCATCCAAGAGAAGATCAAACTTACAATATCAATCAAGTGTGCTTAGCTCAAGCAAAGCTTGCGCCCTCAGTACTCTTTCTCCGTGAGTGTACTTCCGTGTAATGCTGACACTCATAGGTGCGCTTCAGAGCTCCCGCTCAGGTTGTAAGAACGTAATCATCAAGTGCGCTCCAGAGCTTCCACTCAGATCGGAGGAAAGCAATCATCATGTGCACTTGAAAGCTTTCGCATAGATCGTAGAAAGGTCATCGTCAAGTGCGCTTGAAATCTGGATCCTAGGTACAGTTATCATACCAACCGTCGTCGACTACTCTTTGCTACGTCCTTCGACTTTCGGTTGCCATCCGACTTTTGCACTTCGACCTTGGACTCTACTTCGCAGATATCACCACCTGCCCATCAAGGCCTGGGTAGAGATGAATGCCGGTTCGTGTGGTAGCCCGAGTCGTATGAGCGGCCATGGGACCATAAAGATGCTCAAAACAAAACACTGAACCGCGATGCTCATCTTTTGACTCTCCTTTGCAGCCATCACCACCTGTCCATCAAGATCCAGGTGGAAATGAATGCCGGTTCGGGTGGTAGTGGTAGTTCGAGTCACCTGAGCAGCCCCGGAAACATAAAGAGATCAAAACACCAAACTGAGATACTCGTCTTTGTCTTTGGGTCTTATTTCGCGTTTGGTTTCCTTCCAGTCTATTCGAATTCGCATTGAGCTCAATCGTCTGGTGCGAGTATCCGAGTCGACACATCAAGAGAAAGGGGTAATGAGATCCATAGGGTTTCTCAATAGTAGATCACGTGTATTCGTGCGATTTCTCGAAGTAATCTCATGTATTCGTATGACTTCTCGATGATAGGTAACACATCGAAAAGGGGCAATTCACGAAATCCCATGAGTAAAACATATCCAGTTACTAAAGATCGATAACAGTGTAAGGGTGTACATCCGTATACGACCTCATATAAGTTTAGATATGGTTGCAAACATGGATTCGAGAATGAGGTAGATTCAATAGGTAAGGTTATCGATAGCATGCAAGAGCACTCGCACGAGCTGACTATATACTGGGCAGATGTGTGGTTATCATGCCATAGACCGGCCACAATTACAATAAGGTAAAAAAGTATAGATAGTAAAGGCAAATCAGGGTCTAACATTCTCTAGATAGAGTAGATACAGTCTTTGCTGCCTCCAGAAAACAATACCTTTAGTTAACTCTATTTGGGCTGAAGGACATCAGGCAGACTGTATAGGATTCCATTGTATACCTGTCACTCTATATATACAACTGGGGTTATCCTGCAGTACATATATATCTAGATTTGCAACTGTAAATCTACTGCTATATTCGCTACTGTGTATCAGCCACAGTGTCACTGTGTTGTATATCCGCTACAATATGCACCACTGTATATACACTGCTGTATATCTGCTGCTGTATATCTACCAGTAGGGTTATACTGCTGTACATGTGTATCTTCATCGGTAAATCTACTACTGTACCCACTGTAGTATATCTGTCACAGGATATCTGTTGCAGTATATCCACCGGTAACTGTGTATCTATCGTAGTATATCCTCTGGATACCCCTATTATATTGTGTATCTATCACAGTAACTGTCACTGTGTCTGCTGTATTGTATATCAATAATAGTATTTGCCACTGTACTATATCTACTGCTGGATATCTACAATTGTCATGGTATATCTACCACTTTGTATCAATTACTGGAGTTAAGCCACTGCGTATGTGTATCTTAATGTATAAATGCACTCATCTATCCACCACTTAGTACCAATTCACTGAGTTAGTGGTTAAACTACACTCACAAGAGTATGGATCTTTCTCTCTTTTTCAACTCAACTCAAACAATACAGCAGATACAGTAAAAGATATAAAGTAGTAGATACAGTGAAAGATACACAGCAAAAGATCTATAGTGGTGGATACACTGTAAATGAGGATTCTGAAATTTACTAAAGGAAGATGGTATGTAACACCATCAACCAATGGGAATGCTTCAAGCCATCAATCATGTGTAATTTGCCACAGTAAGATGGTATGTACTACTATCAACCAATGAGAATGGTTTGAGTGAACAACCATGTGTATATGTTATAAAGATTGCTGACCAATAGCAGTTGTGAGAGCCACACTCAAGAAATACGCCACAGTTCACTAATCATTTATGACCAATCATCTGCCAACCAATGAGAATTCTGTAATTTGCCACAGTAAGATGGTATGTACCACCATCAATCAATGAGAATGCTTCGAGCAGACAACCATATGTATATGTTATAATAGCTGATCCAGATATATACCTGTGGATATACAGCTATGGATATACAATGTGGAATCTAGATACAATGCAGCAGATACATGGTAGTGGAAAATCAGTGGGGACACAGTGGGTAATCCAAGGTAACTGATCTAAATACATAGCTGCCAATATACAGTGGCAGATATGTAGTGGCTAATCCAGTTACAATGCAGCAGATATATAGTAGCAGAAATACAGTGGCAGATACAGTGGTTGATATATGTTATCCAATCCAGATATATAGCAGTGTGCAGATACACAGCAGTAAATACAAATCATTGCTGATACACAGCGGCGAATACCCAGTAATGGTCTGTAGATACTTTGTGGCAGAATCAGATACCAAGTGGCATATACACAGCTGTAGATATACAGCAGCAGATACATGGTGGCCAATACAGATACCCAGTGGCAGACATGCATTGGCAGATACACAGCAGTGGAATCTCTTCAGTTGCAAATGGTTATAGAGTTTACCGAATACATTATTTTCTTATGGCGGCGAAGCCGCCTCCAGACCTTGTATGGATACAAGGTTTCGAAAATTCACATCAAAAAAGCCGTGTAGTGTCCGGATACAAACCAAGCAACTATCAGAACGACAGCTCTTATAATAGATCGTAGCCCTGTCGTTCTCGGTGTTTGATACTGGGAGTAGAAACAATTCTTATCCTCTCATGCGCAGTTACGCTAATGGTATGTAGGCGGGATCTTCACTGCTGGATGGATCACCAACTATGAAACAATGGTAGAATTACATGTTATCAACTCAATACAAATCGTACGGCGAGGAGGGGCCCGTAGCTCTCAAAGGAATGACAAATCGGCGAGTATTGGGTACACTTTTTCCGTACTGCACCACAGATCACTCGGCCTTTGTTGAACCTCCGGCGATCTTCTCTGACAGTCTAACAACGGACAGTTTTGGAGAGGTCAATTGTGACTCACAAACTCTAGTGGCATCACTCCTTCCAGTTACCACGATGGGTACAACCTTCCCAGTCCTTTGCATAGACTTAACACGTGAAGGGGTTAGGTTTATCTAATGTTCATACTACTGGCACTGGATGCCAGGTCAAGAATGGAACAGATTTATGTGCATTCGGGTCAATCTATTGACCCTGAGATGTTCGACACGAATGATTGACCCTGGAACAAAGAGCTTTCTCATTCCACGGGCTTCTTGGGTTGTTTCGCGGTGTATATAAACACCCTCTAGCCTCCAACTTGCTCCTATCCTTCAATAACTATGGACCTCAAACGGAAACTCGCAAATCTATGGTGCAAGATCCCCTCGAAGATCGTCTGCCGGGGCTGCCGCTATTCATTGTGGGGATTCGTTCTGCTCGGTTTAGTGTCATTCGTATGTCTGGTTATGCTACTGGTTATTATCTGTCACCACCCCGAAAATTCGGAACTGAGGGCACAACGAGCTATCGCTTTTGTACCGCTCAGCGTGCTTGTCTTCTTTATTTGGTGGATCGTCTGGTCATTTCGAGAAAAGATTGATGTCTTACCTCGAACTGCAGACCGTGGTCCCGTTGATTTTGTTTTGTTTGAATCATATTGTATTCGGCCCCATAGGGGCCATGACAACTAACTAGTCCTTTTCCTTGGTACATCCCAGTTTAACTATTAGGTGTCCCTGCCAGTCTCCCCAAGCAAAGTCGTACCCTCCTAATCCCCTTGTCCCCATAACCGCCAGCGCACTAAAACAACAATACAAATTTCCACCCTCCTCTACCCTTACAACGCCTCCGTAATTCTGCCTACATCGGTATCTTTCAAAAATTGGATAACCGCTTCTTCCGCTTTTTCTTCCGAGAAGACCTGCGACATTGGTACCTTGCATCTGTCCTTCCACTTCACCTCCTTCTTCAACTC